>CABHPR010111105.1:0-28518 GCA_902168415.1 Peromyscus melanophrys
ATCATTTGCACAAATTCTAATCTTTGTATGATTTATTAGGTAGTAACTGATTTAAACAAATTTGTTTATAAAAATATATATGTTAAAAAAACTAAAGCATTTATATTTATTGGTATGTTCAGTGAGTTCGGAGGAGCAAGTGAGAACTTTCATGCTATAGAACTCAAAGGGTTCAGATTTCCACTCTTCTATCATCTTTAAGGATCATTCTAAGCTACTGTATTTTGAGTGACCTTAATAACATGGAAAAGTTGATGGTAAACATTTTTCTAAATACCAACCACATTTTCACCCAAAATATATAAAGTACCTAAGAAATACGGTGTTTGTGAGGTCCTCACCAGCCCCTTTTATTAGTTAAGAGCCACACTGCATTCAGAAATCTACTGCAGCAAAATCAAATGGAGTAAATTATAAATATTCTAGGACTGTTCAATCCTGGTGGTCCCACCCTCAGCCTCCTTTATGGGGCATGAACTATTCTGAGAAATCAATGAACACTACTACCTTCCCTTGACTAGAAAAACGAACAAAAAGCATCTTTTACATGATTCCAAAGGGTTCTCGGATACTCTTGACTCTCAAGCTAGAAATTGCTATTTCAAAACCAAGGGACAAGCAGGTGTGGTGCTGAGGAGGGAGGGTCCCCCCAGCTGTAAGGCAGCATGGTCTACACAGCAGGTGTCAGGCCAGCCAGGGCTACAAAGTGAGACAGATCTTGGGGGTGCTGCAGAAAAAAAGACTTGGCCCACTTGATACTGTCCATTTTCAGCTAACTAGTAAGCATTTTACTAACACCACTGAGTGGCTGTCTTCAGACAAAATTAGTCTTATTTTAAGCATCAATAAACTTTAAAAGCTGGGCGGTGGTGGCGCATGCCTTTAATCCCAGCACTCTGGAGGCAGAGGTAGGCAGATCTCTGTGAGTTCAAGGCCAGCCTGGTCTATAGAGCAAGATCCAGGAAAGGCTCCAAAACTACACAGAGAAACCGTCTCGAAAAACGAAAAATAAAATAAAATAAACTTTAAAAATGTATTATTCTCCCCAGTTTCACAAGGTGTTAAACCAAGTACTTTCTACCTCAAATTGGTTAAAGTCTCAGAGTTGAAACTCCTAGGTACCTGTTTTCCTTTGTTAGTCTCCAGAGCTAGTCACTGAAGAGTGAGCCAAAGAAAGTCTAGTACCTCAGGAAAATGAACATGCATCTAGAGGCTGGAGGTTATAAAATACATTTCTAGCTATAGTTACACACTTGAAAACAGACAGCAAGCATAACACTGAATCCCAAATGTTCTTATATCCTGGGAACCAGTCTGACAGAGAGCACCCCCTACTGTGGTAATGGAATGTACCAAAAGTCCCCGGTACCAGTCAGGACAGGAAGCTCTTTAACCTTTGAAGGAACCCACTGTTATCAAGACCCATCTAATTCCTCAGTTGTCAGACAAGTTGATGAAGTAAACCCTGATGCTGAACCATTGACCATACTGAATGGACCCTTAGCCTAAAAGAAAAAAACTACTATACTGCCAGGGCCAGGCTTGTTCTTTCTCGGAATAAGATTTAATTAAATCCCCCATCAAATAATTTTTCTAGGTTCAAGGTCAGGTGTCAGTCCTTTTATAATCATTCAATTTTGCATATTTATAGAACAAATCCCAAACATTTAAATTCAGGAAAAGGTTAACTATGAAAATGGCTTTGCCAAGGAAGCTCCAACTCCTCCTGGCCTTTGATACAGACCATGAGAGCGGAACAGCCCTTCTTTTTCAGCTCTTGCTCTTCACTGTATACAGTCAAACACTAGAACTTGCCTTCCAGACACCCGTGGATCAGAACGGGAAAGGGAGGACACAGCACTCTGACAATCTCGACTTAAGGATTTAAAATTAGTGGTAAAGAGTTTGCAAGTGAAAATGGATTGCTCTTTCTCCACTGACTCTATGGCTTCCCATGTGTCTTATGAAAACCATGGCCAGGTTATTTCCCCTGCACTACTCAAATGTACTGCCCCCTTCTGGACCTACCACACAGCTGAGTGAGAGCTCAAGAAGGTGGTATGTATCTGGCTGTGCCTCTGAGTTTCATTTTAAATATATTAATTAAGTGTATTAAAAAATTAAAGACAGACAGTAAAGGTTTTAAAGTTTCTCTTTGAAAAGATGATATCTTACAGTACATACAAAAATACTCTGAAAATACATACGACTTCATTTACAAAACACGGAGTCAACAGATTACAAGAATTACATGGTTGTGGATTTTTAATAAACTGAGCATGCATTCATGAAACTTAAAAAATATTAAGAAATGCACTGAAAAAGCAGTGTAAAAAAAGACAACTCATATAGTTAAATAAAAACTACAAAGGTCCTGAGCCAATTAACGGTCGGTAACAATGTCATTCAAAAATGCCTTGAGGTTTCAATAAAATCCACTGCTTATTCCGCATGCCTAATCCATGAAGAGACTGTTGGAAGTTATGGTGAGGGATTACCATGCTGAGTTAATTTTATACTTCAAAAATACAAGTCTGCCATACTTAAATGAATCTTATCATTGATGGTGGGATGAATTCTTCCTTTGTAAAAAAACCAATCAGCTAACAAGAATGTCATGAGATAGTAAGATATGTAACAATTTCACCATTCACATACTGACTTTCAGTATCCTGGTCATAGTTTGATTTTTAATAAAGATGCATTTTGAAGGCCTCCATAGGAGGCAAATATAGAGAATTTATGGTGCCCAACTCTGGTGAAGTCACTGGACTAATCCTCCCTGGTAACTATGCAACATCTGGACAAAAGCACAAAAATAGTTGAAATATTTGTGTGCCAATCTGGAAAAAATAATTTAAATTAACAAAATAGACATCTACACAAATGAAGGACGCAGAAAAGACACCTCACATTCATTAATCTTGGGTTTTACAAAGGGCTTCAAGTCAACACACAAACATTTAGAAAATTACAGGACAGGGGTTTTTTTTTGTTTTTTTAAACTTTTTCAGCTCTATACAATGATTACAACATAAGACTTAAAAAAAGAAAAAAAAAACAAAAAACAAAAAAAACAAAACACAGTTCAGGACTTGTTGTATCAGAGTCCAAGTGGCCAAGAACTGGTTCCCGTGACAGAAGAGCAAACGTCGAAGTTAAGGCAGCAAAACCTCAAAATGCAAAGCCACATAGTATAGGTGACACTGTACCAGCAGGTGGTCCTCAGCGCGATGACTGCAGCAGTCAGTGAGAGGGTGCCACCACGAGCACATCAAGGTCGGATGAGAGGTCAGGAACCACTCCAAGGTCGTCAGGCTGTTGACTGACTGTCACGCCATCTAGGCCACTGTGTGACTGCAGTTCACCTCAGGAAGAGGCACCGTGATTACCGGTTGAGGGTCAGTCGGATGGAGTTTTTGATGACACGGATGTTGCTGGCTGGAACTGGAGATGACGAATCTGGCAGTTCTTTACTGGGTAGTCTCTGTTGAAAGAAAGACACACACACACACAAAAGTGTGTATGTACATACACACATGTACACCACTCCCCTATAGTGGCTCATCTAATAATCAACCATCAAACTCTTCTTGGACTATTTCTCCAAAGCTCTACCCTAACATTCACAGGTGTACTCAATAGCTCCTTCCCTACCTAGTCTAAGTACTTTTCACTCTTGGGTCTTCTTTTCCCACAGTCAAAACTGAGTCGGGAAAGTAGAAGTGGCAGCAATGTGAGGAGGGCTCTGGGAAAGAGGACTTCATTAACTCAGTCAGCACTAGAAATGCATGAAGAGCTCCACCCTCCCTAACGCTGAGCAAGGACACTGAGCAACAGAAAGCACATGGTGACTGAAGAGCAAAGTCTTAAGAATGTGAAGTAAAAAGGAGTATTACTCAACAAAATCTGGTGCCTGAGAGTTAGGTCCCTCAATTAGTTTTTGTATTGTGTGATAGAAACAATATACAACTTGTCAATAGTTAAATGCAAAGGATGTGGTCAGTGGTAGATCACTTGTGTGGCATGCATGAGGTTCTGAGTTTAACCCCCAGCACCATAAATAAGTAAATGAATTGGTAAAAAGTTCAGACATACATAGAGAATAGGACAATGAAGATTTATATAGCATAGCCAAACTTCAGACACTATACAATTCTACTCACTTATCCTTTATACTTGGTTTTTGTTTTGACACAGGTTTGTCTATGTAGCTCTGGCTTTCCTGGAATTCAGACATCTACCTGCCTCTGTCTCCTGAGTGCTGGGATTAAAGCATGTACCACCAGCCCTAGCTGTACCTGAAATATCTTAAAACATAATCATGCCATTCACTTTTGTATTTTAATATTCATCCCAATATTTCCCATCCATTATCATATTTAGTGTATATTTTTGTAATGTGTTCTTGCAGTGTGAGTTGTGTAAGTAAAATTGCCTGTCAAGATGTTACTTTACTTCCCAAAGTCCTGACACAGTAAGAACTGATGACAGGGGAAGCGGTTCCTCTGTGGAGGGTTTGAGAAAAGAAGCCATCTGTTCTGTACACTCTCAGGGAAGGGCTTCACATCATCTATACAAAGCTCCTTTCTAACACTTGCTCATTAGCTTTCCATGCTTAATGTATTTGATTTCTAGTAACTTCAATTCTGAAAGCAGTGTACAGAAATAACAAAAGCTATCTTTGGCATTAGTAAGAAACTCCTGTGCTGAGCAATCAACTGTTGATAGAGACTAACCAGACTGAAATCTAAGTAGGTCACACGGTCTTCCTAACTATGTCCTCTCCTAGACTCTTGAGGAATGTCCACTCAGAAGTGTACACTATCTGTCATCTCCAGTCCTAACCCCAACCACGCTGCTGGTCGCTGACAATGGGGACATAATCATACCCTTTCCTGGCCCTAGGTTTTGTTTCTTTGAGACAGGGTTTTACTCTGTAGCTTAAGCTATAGCTTTTGAACTTGAAGCAATCCTGCCTTAGACTTCTAAATACTTGGATTTAGTTTTAGTTTAAGTTTTTTTGTACTTGTTTTTACCTATAGAACTATTACTGTAATCTATTACCTTTTTGCGTGATGTATCAATAGTTGGAATGGGCATAGATTCTCCACCAATGGCATCCTAAAAATAAAAGAATTAAAAATACAGGTTTAAATCTTCTTACCATTTACAACACTATTCCTACTTAAAGTAAATCATGACCAAAAAGTGATGACTCTGAAATACTTCTTATGGTACTTTTTACAGCCTACTGCTCTTTAAGTCCACATTCTGAGTGCCGTATTAACATATTTACCATTGGTTTTCTCTTCCTATCCTCGGCAGCATGGGAGTCCTTAAATGCTGACTCAAGTCGAATAAACTAAGACATAAACAATAAAAATGAGTTGCTATTATATATCTGCAAAGACCATACATATCAATATAAATCAGATTAATCAGTCTATCATTGAAAATGACAATTTAATTAATGACTTCAATTAACTACTACTAAAATTAGATTGAATTCAACTGCTACCCTTAATTTCTGCACCTTAAGTGATCTTTTTGGTTAAATCAATTCAGATTCTAATAAAATATTTTATTAGCATCCGTTGGAAGCTAAGAAGATCCACATAACAGAAAAAAATACCACATCTAGTCTCCTCAACTTTTGTGTAAGTCAAGAAACTTAAACCAATCAAGTAAGCTTTCAGACATCAATAATTTGAAGTTAAGATGAACAACAAATATTGTTCCTGAAGAGTTTGAAATATTCTTTTCAAACAGAACAACTCCTAGTGGAAAACTTACATAGTTAAGGAGAATTGTCAGCTTCTTTACTATTATTTGAACTTACACACACACAAAAACAAAAACCAATGAGTGATCACTATTAAAGTCCTACCTTTACCTTTTCTATGTCTTTCAACCTCTTAGAAGTCCCATCTGTAGGTGGTGAGTGGGATCTTTTGGGTGTAACGTTCTTACTTATATTAGATAGTCCATTGAGCTGTGGCTGTCCCTGGACAACGCTGTGGGGTGTTGTGACTCTAGGAATAACATTACGTCCCACTACTGTAGGAATGGTACATCCAGACGGGGAGGATGCGGCTTTGACTGTAGGGTCAGCCTCTGAAAAGTACAAAACAATTTCAGTAATCCAACAGTCATGTAGCAGAACTGTTAGTAATAACCAAGTTTAGATACCTACTTGCACCAATGACTGGAATAGATAGCCCTTGAGCTGGAGGGGCACTTGGCAGCTTCTCCACAATTACAGTGGCAGGCTCAGTACTATTCCTAGTAAAAGTATAAAATTATCATTATTAATTTATTTCACTATTACTGATTTTAAAAGCTCTCACTTTAACATTCAGGATTACTTCTTTCTAGTATTTCAACTTTACTAGAAGAACAGAGAAAGTCAGATAACATGAAGAAAATCAAGAGGAAATAAATCTGAGTAGAAAACTTGTACATTTGTCTATACTGCACAATTCCACAGGCCCTTGATCCTGGAACAACCCCTGCAGCACTACACACACTGTTGAGTATTCCTAAACAAGACACTGGCAGCTTGTAAGAGAAAACTCTTTTAACAATGAAAACAGATCTCTTAGGAAAGGTACAGAAAGTTCTCGTCATCCTCCAATAATAGCCTGCAAGGACAGTTTGGATGCACACCTTTCTGCTTCTCCTGAGGGGCTGTCTGGGTTGGACGGCTTGTTTGCAGACACGGGCGAGTTAAAAGGTGCTCCACTGTCGGTGTCCCTGGGGCTGTCCAGACAACTGCTATCCAGGGATGATCTTCTGGACTGAAGGCCGCCCGAGTTCCGGCTCACATCAGAAAGGCTCTGCCAGAGAGAGACACTATTAGGATTTCAAAAGCAAATGAGAATATTACGACGCACACAAAAGCAACTTGTCGCCATTTTAAGGTGAGATTTCAGACCGACTGTCTACACCCTCTTTCCCAATAGGCTTGGGAGGAGGTGTAAAGTTCAAATTTGGTCTGAAGACCAACTTTTTCAATGGAACAATACTAGAGAATTATGACTACAGACCCACCTTTTTCTTCTTTTGAAGAATCTCTGCGGGTAGGTAATGATGAAGTTGTTTTTTCTTTACATGAGTGGCTTCAATTTTCATTCCATCCTTTAGCATGTTTATATTGTTTGCTTGTCTGTACACTGTAACAATGTTAATATGTTAAGTGGGACATTTCTTTCTGAACCACATAATAGCCTGCAAGGACAGTTTGGATGCACACCTTTCTGCTTCTCCTGAGGGGCTGTCTGGGTTGGACGGCTTGTTTGCAGACACGGGCGAGTTAAAAGGTGCTCCACTGTCGGTGTCCCTGGGGCTGTCCAGACAACTGCTATCCAGGGACGATCTGTTTTCCTTTTCGGAAATGTATAGCCCCCTTATCACCCATTAAGCACACACCCTCTTATGAACAAATGTCTCTAAAATACTGCCACTGTGTCACAGTACTGCTTAAGGATTGATTGGTGCTGTGTGTCTCTGTGTCACAGTACTGCTTAAGGATTGATTGGTGCTATGTGTCTATCTTCTAAAAGCTTTCTTATTTATTTATTTATTTGGTTTTTGAAACAAGGTTTCTCTGTGTAACAGTCCTGGCTGTCCTGGAACTCACTTTGTAGACCAGGCTGGCTTCAGACTCACAGAGATCCGCCTGGCGCTGCCTCTCAAGTGCTGGGATTAAAGGCGTGCACCACCACTGCCCGGTGCTTTCTTATTTTTATTAAGCCCTCATGAACAAAATAAATATACAGCAAAATATGTTTTTTTCCAAATCTTGTTCTTTGCTATTCTCAAAATGGCAATCTCTCCTCATAATTACTTGTCTGAGTCTAAGATAATTCTTTTTCTTATTATGTATGCATAGGTGTTTTGCCTGCATGTATGTCTCTGTGACATGTGCATGCCTGGTGCCTGCAGAGGTCAGAAGAGAGTACTGGATTCTCTGGGACTGGAGTTACAGGTGGTAGTTGTAAGCCTCCATGTGGGTGCTGGGGAACCAAGCCTTAGGCCCTCTGGAGAGCAGCCAGCACTCTGAACCTCTAAGTTGTCTCTGTAGCCACCTAAGATAATTCTTGTATCAAATATCCAAAAGGCAATTCAAGTACTCCTTCTAGCCTGAGACTACTTTATTATCGTAGCCCACATCAGATATAGAACATCACAGTTCAGAGGCCATCTGCAAGTCTATCTGTAGTGTGTAGGTGGAAAAATTTGTCTCAGAAAGCCTGGAACACCTTGACTGCATCAGGGGACATATGGCTCTAGATTTCTGTTCTAAGTGCTTTTCATAGCTTGTGAAGACCAGTTGTATTACCATACTAATTAAGGTATTCTGTGTCTAGCCAATCAGATTTTCAGTCCACTGAAGACAGAGGCAGGAGGGTTGTTCTGCACTGCAAATGCTATGAAATGTGGTACATTATTTAATACTGTGGGGCCCAAAGTGTCTATGCGTGGAAAAGAATATTCTAAAAATCTAATAAATGAGTATCTCACTTTTCTCCTTTTTGAGACATCTGATCCCTAATTTGTATTCATAATTTCATTCTAGATTCTTATGATCATCAGGAGTACTTGTACAAATTGTAGATTCTCTGGTTCCTTCCTCAGAATGTGATTTAGTAGTCTGAAGTTGAAGTGTAAGAATCTATATCACCATGATACACATGAAGACTAGCTAAAAGAATTTAGAAAACACCTATGTGTCAAGAACAGTAGCAGCATGAACATGCATACTACTCCAGATCAACACTAGCCCAGTCTAGAACAGATACTCCAGAGATGTGGCTGCGGCTAGATATGATGAACATTTTTTTTTCTATTGATCTTGGAACATATTCAGCAAATCTGTACCTACTGATGATTATTTAACATGAAAAACATAAAAATCAATTCATTCTTATGGACTGTGATTATAAACTCTGACTGAACACACAGGAAAGTTACCTGTGGAGTTTAGTTTTATTTTAAAACAGAAAATATATTAAGATGGTACAAAATTTAAGTGATTTAGGAGTACCTAGGGAGTCTCCTCAGCCCTGTGCCCTGGGCACAGTGGCTGGTTCCCAGACTAAGAAGCAACCAGCAGTGCCTTTAAAAACAAAACAAAACAAAACAAAACAAAACAAAACAAAACAAAACCAAACCAAACCAAACCCTGCCAGAGATGTCCTCTGCATTTGTAAGTATGTCTCTTTTTGCAAAGAAATGGTAGTAGCACTCTGTCCATTATTCTGCAATGCTCTTATTATGTGTCTCATCATTCTTTTCCCTTTTTCCAAAGCTGCATCAGTGTCTACAATATGGGTTAATTTAACCAAATCGGGAATAAAAAAATATCTCCAGCTAGACCCTCAACAGATGGTACTGAGTTACAGCCATAGTTGAGAATCACAGCCCCATGAGTAAGAAGTCTTACCTGTATCAGTAAATGACTGTATATCATATGTCAAGTCTATGTTAACACTTTCTGCATTTTCTACTCTCCGAAAAATTATCCCCAGGAACCACATTGATACATAATTGTTGCTGTAAAGGAAGAGAAACCATTTCCATTATTTTTTCAACCTAACAAATGCTACTTGAAAATTAAAACTTAGTTTCTATTTCTCTACTTTATTAATAGACTTCAGTGGTATAGCCAAATTCTTAAAACTATAACCAGAACACTGGTGTAGTTGCTTAGTATTGTTTTAAAAGAAGAAAATTAAATAGTACTGAAGAATGACTCATTGAACATATGAAGATGTTCCAAACACTTATGGAGTTTTTGCTGAGGTTTGCTAACTATCGCAGTGTGTACTTCTATAATATATAATAAATACATGGTCACACATATTCAAAACACGTATCATTCCTCCATCAATGTCTGTTAAGGACAGTCTTAAAGCTCATCTGAAACAATGCATATGTCAAATAATATTATTTAAGAAATTTATTTAAGGACAACTTACGCTTTATGATGTTCTTTATTTCCTGGGAATGACTGAGGATTCACATGGGCAAGAGTAATAAATTCATTCCGCTCCAAGTTTCCAACAAGTACACGGATTTTAGATTCTACTAATCCAACCCTGAGATAAATAACAAGAGTTCTATGAAGTTATATCAAATTTGACAACTATACTCAAGTAAACCAAGTAATACATCAACTACCAAGCTTTGTATGTTCACTTGAAAATGCAGTCCAATTAGAGTAGGATTTTAAATACCAACTGGGGTAGTGACATGTCTCGACAGGTCAAAGTGTTTGCCATGCAAGCCTGAACACCCAAATTTGAACCATGGATGTCAACAGTGGAAGGAGAGAACCACTTCTGAAGGTTGTCCCATGACATCCATATACATGCTGGGGCATAAGCAGACTCTCTCACACACAATAACAATGATAATAATAATCAAATAAAACATCAGTCAGGCAAATGTCAAATTTATGTGACTTTCTGCTTAGAGAAGAACTGATCTAAATTGAATGCATTTCTGACTATAATTTAATTTTATCAGACAAAAAAAGGGGAAATGTGGTGATATTTTATTTGTGCTTTGATAAATAAAGCTTGCCTGGAGATCAGGGGGAAAGGCCAGCCATTTTAAGTAAACAAAGTCAGGCGGCACATGCCCTTAATCCTGATCACTTATCAGGCAGGGTCTCTGTGTGTTCAAGGCCATACTAGGGAACAGAGCCAAGCATGGCGACACACGCCTTTAATCCAGTACCAACCATAGAGACCTGGAGGTCTGTACAGACAGGCAGTGACAAGGAAGTGAGGTAGCTGGGCTAAGAGCCAATGAGAGGGCAGAAAAGGAAGGCATATAAAGGGGTGGGTAGACAGGAAGTAGCTCGCATTTGGAAGCTGCAGAGTTGGTGAGGTGAGGTTGGCTGGTAGCTTTTCCTATTTCCCTGATCTCTGAGGCTTTCACCCCTTTAAAAAGAAGTCTGCAGTCTTGGTTAAGGCTGTAATAGTAAGATTTGAACATAGACAAAACTCTGACTTAGTGCAGTGACCTTCAATCATTTCTACTTTCATATCTTTATGTGTAAACCTTAGCTAAACGACCTTTAAATAATATCAACAAGAAAAGCTAACACAGGCACATAATTCTTGAGATAAGCATACTGATTTTCATAAAATACTAGATTTTGCATTTCAAGTCACTAAATTTAAATCAGATATTAGAAAGACATACAGGTTTCACCAGATTTTTACAACTTAATTCTCTCTCTCACTTAAGATATATGACTGTCAGCTATGCATTTATTAGTGACTGTAAG
Organism: Peromyscus melanophrys; assembly: GCA_902168415.1. Lineage (NCBI taxonomy): Eukaryota > Metazoa > Chordata > Mammalia > Rodentia > Cricetidae > Peromyscus > Peromyscus melanophrys. The sequence goes on from CABHPR010111105.1 coordinate 11,303, forward strand.
TCAGAATAATTTCAAGAATACTTTTAAGTGTTTTCAAACACTTATAAAAGCTGGTGTAACTGAGTTACTGTAGTGCTGTTACCTAACTGAGAAGTAAACTTCTCTATTAGTACCACACAGTACATCTTTTAGGCTTTTTAGCTGTACTGTCTCTGGGCAACTATTCACTTTGCCATGTAGCAGAAGTAGCACTCATCAACATATTAATGAAGGATGTGTACCCAAAAGGTCTCCTAACAAGTGGCAGACTGACTCATCTAGACAAATTAAATTCTGCATCAATAAAAAATTAAATTACCAGAGGGAAGAGCTGGGAGCACAGCATCTGCCCAGGGGACCCAAGAAAATGAATATCTGAGGGCAGAGGGGATGGATTTAGATGCACTACAAAGACAGACTGCAGTAGCTTGACCAAAACTATTGTCTGTCTATTGACAGAAGCTTAAACTTCTGACACATGTGCCTCCTCCTCCTAAGTTAAAACCATACATAAAGGGTCTTCCCTCGAGTTTTGGAGGGGAACAATAATGGTAAGCTGCAGCTGGGCATCAGGGACACCAGGATTCTTCAAAATTTCACAGCATTCTGATTCTAAAGATAGTAAGTACAATCTGCATCAAAGCCTTCTATCACTGCTGATGCTGCACTTGAATTCTTAGTCCCTGACACTCAGGGACGTCAGTCACCAACACAACATACCAATTAGGAAAGCCAAGCAGGACCCTATTTTATAAGTGGTAAAGTGTCATGTGACTACTGTTATCATCAGACAGTGGGTAAAGGAGCTTGAAACGTAAGTCTTACCATTCTAGATGATTTTCTTCTGTTGATGCACTGGCAGTCAATACTATATAATGTCTATAAAGGATTTGCAGCAATAATCAGGGAGGAAAAAAAAAGCCAGAAACATTGTTAATCTGATTTTTCATCATTTTTCTTTCTTATTCCCAATGAACAAAACAATACATGTACAGAGTTTCTGAAAGTTAAAATATACTCTATTTTCATAATACTTTAGGCCCCACAATTAAAAATTAACTCACTTTAAAAAATATCACTGATGCTGGACTGGCTACTACTAGGATCTCTATTAGTCTATTTTCTACCTTGCTTTGCAATCTGAGTAACACCTGTCATCTGTCATAATTAGCTTTCTACATTTACTGGACTGTGCTGGTTCACACACAGAATTTTTTTTTCCCCCGATTTACGGATCAGGCACACAGTGTGTTCTGACACCGCCACAGGGAATTGAACCCGGGACCTCTGGAAGAGCAGGCGGCGCTCTTAACCTCTGAGCCACCTCTCCGGCTTCACACACAGAATTTTACCACTTGTGAGGATGAGGGAGGAGAATCACCCTAAGTTCCAGGCTGGTCTGGGTTATACAGTGGGTGAGTTCCAGGCCAAGCTGGAATACAAAGTGAGGCTCTGTCTCAAAAAACAAAATGAGGGTCCAGCACAATGGTTTATTAGGTAAAGGTACTTGTCAGCAGGCCTGATGACTTGTGTTGGATCCCCAAGAGCATGCAGCTCTACCTCCTGTAAGGTGTCCTCTGTCCCCAACGTGAGGACTTCTGCAGGCATACCCAGTCATATACAACCTATCTCCCTTCAAAATAAACATGTAAAACAAAAAACCACAAAAACAAGACAAAAAGGTGACATTTTCCCTAGATACACATACACACAAATTGCAAAAGTTTAAATACCTGTATTTTTGAAAGAAATTTGGTGGCTCTAATAGTTTGGACCAATCTGATTTCCCTTGAAGAATTTCATCTGTAACTGCAAGACCTAAGTAAAAACAAAAGGTTTTTAGAAACTAAGTCTAGTTTTTGAAAAATGGCCAGCTCTACCCAAACTATCTAATCCAACAAATGCTTGACTTAGAAATGTAAACACATTATGTTGTCTCTTAGAACACAAAAGTAAAATTCCACTATACTGGACTGGCTCAAATTTTGGCCTTAATATTATATATTTTGGAAAGCATGTGAAGTTTTACAAAGAATTAGGGGTTACAGAATTCTAACTGCCAATCACAGCTCATGTAGAATAAACTGTCAACCAAAAACTTGGGAATATAGGAAAACAGGGCCAAACATGTTTACCTTGTTTGAATTCTTCTACCATTACTGTTCGAGTAGATGTAGACACATTATACGTAGAATTCTGTTGTGGGTAGGCAGGGGTAATTATGGGCATAAGATGATATCTATCTGATGGATTTACCTGTGAAATCAGAAGTGGAATAATTATCTACTCCTCTAATTGAGTAGTCCTCACTTCATTTCCCCCAAGTCTGAAAAATACAAATTTAATACTAAATTCCTTCAATTCTAGGAGTGTATTTCTCTCCTTAACTGCACTTTTTTCTGAAGACAGATATATTTGTCAAAACTCTGCAGAAATTAATTTTTCCTCAGCAAAGCTATCAAATGTACCTTATAAGCAGTCTTTCAGAATTATGGAAATACAATGTAATAACTACAGAGACATTACCTTCAATTATAGAGAAATGAGCGCTTACTCTTAATAAACTGGAATTTAAAATTAAAATGGAAGCTATGTGAGAATTATGAATCTGCTTTAAACTGTACTGCAAAGTATTATTTTTATATATTTCAGTACTTCATTGTAAGTAGCTACTGTGACACAGTTTTTTTTTTTTTTACAATGGGTTATGATACTGTTTTTGATATACCCACTTATCTGGTCATATATGGGCAATTTTTAATGATATAACATTTGGATGAATATTAGAAATTCAAACCACCTGCATCAAAATACACAGCAAAGGGAAGAAAAGAGCTATTTCTGCATAAGAAAGGTATGCAAGAAGCAGAGGATTAATCCTTAGTGAGACTATGATTAGAGAAAGGCCCTTTTCTACAGTAAATTCTCATACCCGAGGATCCCAGACAGGCAAATTCAAGTTGCTTTCTTCTGGTTGCTTCAACAGCACAGGATTTGGCCATTCCCTAGCATGAATAAAGTACATTAACTCACATAGACTCTCACTTCCAATGCTATATGAAATATTAAAAGTATCAAGCTGTCCCAATCTTCACATGGCAAAGTACAAAATACAAGAGGAAGAATCTGTTTATTTGCCCTTTCTCAGAAATGGCAACAGTTCTGTTAGTTGGAAGTAATTTGTACCTGAATCTGTCCCTTCCTTCTAATTATCTGTTTTCACAGATTTGATTCTGAGGGTATAATAATGGCAGTAAGTAACATTTGCTGAAAATACTAGTACATGAACAAAGCAGCTATCATTATCACCTCCACTTACCAGACCAGCTTAATGCACAAAGCCAAAAAAATCTGTGGGGCCATTACAGTCTTAAGGCTCACATTCACAAACTCCTCAAGTGCCGTCTTACTGAGTTAATTAAAAGGGAACTGGGGTTACAAGTACTGACTGCTCATCCAGAGGACCCAGGCTCAATTCCCAGGATCCACATGGAAGGCTCACAATTGTCTGTAACTCCTGTTCCAGGGGATCTGATGCCCTCTTCTGACCTCTACAGGCAACAGGCACACAAGTGGTAAACAGACACACGCAGGTAAGACATACACCCATTCATATACATAAAATAAAATCAAAAAAGGGGAAAAAAGGAGACAAAACTAGGTGTGGTGGAATACAACTGTGAATTCAATACTTGGAAAGTTGAGGCAAGAGGAATGCAAATCGTATACAAGCCTGGGCCACAAAGTGAAACCCTTTTCCCAAAACATTGGTAGAGGGGGGGAGACAAAATTATGTCACTTGTGATAACATGGATGGTATTGGAGGTCATTACATTAACTGAAATAGACAAGGCACAGAAAATCCTTCAGGATCTCACTCATCTGAGGAATCTAAAAATGTTGATCTCATAGAAGGTGAAAGTAGAATAGTAATTAGCAGAGACTAGGAGAGCAGGGTAGAGAAGTGGATAGGAGAATGTCAGTCAGTGGATATTAAATCAGAGAAGTTTTGGTGTTCTATTGTACCATAGGGTGATTACAAATAATGTTAGTTGTACTTTGAACTTCAACGAGCTAAAAGACTCTGTTTATCATAGAGAAATGATAAAGGTTTCAGGAGGTACACATGCTAACCTTGATCTGATTACCTATCAAAAGAGCTGGGTGGTGGTGGTAGTGGTGGTGGTGGTGGTGGTGCAAGAGGCAGGGGGATTTCTGTGAGTTCAAGACCAGCCTGGTCTACACAGCAAGTTCTAGGAAAGGCTCCAAAGCTACACAGAGAAACCCTGTCTCAAAAAACCGAACCAAACAAACACCCCACAAAATATCATGGGCACCTAATATATACAACTTTTATATTTAAATTAGAAAAAGAGGCCGGGTGGTGGTGGCGCACGCCTTTAATCCCAGCACTCAGGAGGCAGAGGCAGGCGGATCTCAGTGAGTTCGAGGCCAGCCTGGTCTCCAAAGTGAGTTCCAGGAAAGGCGCAAAGCTGCACAGAGAAACACTGTCTCAAAAAACAAAAACAAACAAACAAACAAACAAAAAACAAATTAGAAAAAGATAAGAAAGAGTGTCATCTGGGTGTTTCATTAAATTAAATATATTTTTAAAGCTTTTAATGAATGCAAAACAAAATATATATGCATAGGTTTATTTTTCTTGAAACAGGGTGTCTCTCGACTAGAACGGATTATGGAGCCCACTGTCCTCAAACTTATGGCACTATTCCTGCCTAAAGCTCTCAAGTGCTAGGATCACAGGTGTGAGGCACTATGCCTGGCTACAGTTCTTAAACTTTTTTTTTTTTTTCTGGAGCTGAGGACCGAACCCAGGGCCTTGGGCTTGCATATTCATAGAAGTTAACAATTAGTTAAAGTATATACTTACCATTTGGAAAAAACTAAAAAAAACTTGTGAACTAAAGTTGAAGCTGCTGCATTTGGATACAGTTGGCAAGTTCTGGCAACCAGCATTGCCCAGGAGACTCCACCAAGAAATCCCAGCATATTGGAATAAATACCACGACCTATGAAAACAAAATCTGTTAATTATTATTCAGATCTATTATGCTTGAAATCCAACAGGATAACTTCATTCATTCCCAAGACTGAACACAAAATGGAGATGATAAGCAGAACACCACAGCTGAGTCAGTCAGTTAACTGCTAGTTTCTCCTTCTAGCTCTTCTGCTTTGTCCTCTAATGCACAATGGTCCAATTCTCTGTTTCACTGTCATTTGTCCTGATTGATCACTGTGTGATAGTTTGTGTTCTGACAAATAAAGCTTGCCTGGAGATCAGAAGGTGGAGCTAGCCACTAGTTAACCATAGGAGCCAGACAGTAGTGGCTCACACCTTTAATCCCAAGACCTGGGAGGAGGAAGCAGGAAGATCAGGAGTTTAAGGCCACGGCTAAATGAGATTGAAAAAGTCTAAAAGAGAAACAGAGCCAGGAGGTGGTGGTACATGCCTTTGATCCCAGCACTTGGGAGGATCATGCCTTTAATCCCAGCACTTGGGAGGATCATGCCTTTGATCCCAGCACTTGGGAGGATCACGCCTTTGATCCCAGCACTTGGGAGGATCACGCCTTTGATCCCAGCACTTGGGAGGCTCATGCCTTTGATCCCAGCACTTGGGAGGCTCATGCCTTTGATCCCAGCACTTGGGAGGCTCATGCTTTGATCCCAGCACTTGGGAGGCTCAAGCCTTTAATTCCAGCACTTGGGAGGCTCAAGCCTTTAATTCCAGCACTAGAGAGGTGGAGAGAGGAATATAAAACGGGTGGAGACAGAATCTCAGCCACCTATTCAGTCTGAGGGTTTGTAGAGACAGAAGCCCCACCCATTCAGTCTGAAATTTTGTAGAGGTAAGAAGTCTCTAGTGGCTGGCTGCTCTGCTTCTCTGATTTTTCAGCTTTCACCCTAATATCTGTCTCCAGATTTTTTATTGTTAAGACTCATTAGGACTGTGCATCAATTGATAATGCTACTGAAATTATTACTAAACCCCTCCCCATTTTGAAATATCTGGAGTTAAAGAGGGAAACAAACAGAAGGAAAGACACCTGGCGGTAAGTAGGTAAGAAAGGACATTTCACTAGTAGAAATTACATACATGGGTAGTATTTTATAACCAAGCATAAAATTGGCAACAAACTTCAGTATTTCACAGAAGCTGGATACCTCTCCATTGTGAACAATATACCAATGACATTAGACTCATTTGTGAAATGTTCCCATAACATTAAATCTCATATGCCCTTATTACACATTATGACATTATTTTATGTCCCATATAAAAAAAATCCTATGAAATACCAGTTTAGACATGTTAAATATAAAAACTGTGTAAAATTGACAAAAATATAGTGTTTAGTTTATAAGGAGAGACAAAATGTTCATGTCGTGCTTTTAATACAAATTACATTATCCTGACTATTCCAGGCCACAGGCAAACATCACTTGCTTTAGGCCTCCTCAATTCACATACTATAGATGGTTCCATTTAAACTATACAATTCAATGCCTTTTGGTGTATTCACAGCTGTGCAACTATCATAATCCTGTCTAGAACATGTTCCTCTCCAAAGGAAACCTTTAACAGCCATACCACCCCTTTCTCTGAATCTGAAGACCTATGTGACCACTCATCTACCTTCTGTGCTTTATAGATCTGTCCTAATTATGGATATTTTCATATAAATCAAAGCATACATATGTTGTCTTTTGAGTAACTTCTGTCATACTCAACAAAGTGGTGTCAACAATCATATGCTGTACCTTTGTCATTACTGCATTCCTTTTTATTGCAAAATAGTATTTGACAATGTGGCTATACCATGTTGGTTTCTTCATTATCAGTGTATGAATATGTGACTGTGTTTACTCTGGCTATTAGGAATGACAATACTATATATGTACAAGATTTTTATATGAACATTGTTTTACCTTCTGTTGGGAATTATTTAATGTTACAGTCAATGAAATAAAACAAATTGAAAAATTCAATTCTTTAGTTGGACATTTCAAGTGTTTATCAGCCACAGAGTTAACTGGCTCTGACAATGACATATAAAACATTTCCACAGTCAAAGTTTCATGGAGAGATCTGCAGCTGTGAAACCTCATGCCTCAAGTACAGCGCTGCTTCAGTGTGGTCACGGACCAATGTCCCAATGTCGGTCAAGAATGTACCACATACATGATGCAGATTATAATGGAGATGAAAAAAATGCATAGCCGAAGGAGAGATAAGAGAAGAGCAAACACCGGGGGGAAAAAAAAAGAAAGAAAGAAAATTCATAGTGACGTCGGGCTGGAAATCAGGCTGGTTCTAACTCCTGTGCTCCAGTGAGCATCCTCAGTGTTCCAATAAGGCATTGGCAGGAGCCACCATTCCTGCTTGCGTTTGTCAGGGTTTTGTTTGCTGCTGTTGTTGGGGTTTTGTTTTTGTTTTTGTTTTTTTTTTCCCCCAACAGGGCTTCTCTGTGTAGCTCTGGAGTCTGTCCTGGAACTTGCTCTGTAGACCAGGCTGGCCTCGAACTCACAGAGTCCACCTGCCCCTGCCTCCCGAGTGCTGGGATTAAAGGAGTGCGCCACTATTGCTCAGCATGAGTTTTGTTTTTTAAGACAAAGTTTTGCTAGTCTTGAATATATGGCCCTCCAACCTCAGTCATCTGAAATTATTGGCATGTGCCACCATGCCCAATCTGTATTTATGTTATTACACATGAATTAAAAAGCTATAAAAAATTAAATTTACAAAGAAAAAAATTACAGTAAGCTAAGGTTAATTTATTATTGAAGAAAAAGACTTTCATAAATCAGTGAGACTGAAGTATACAGTGTTCATAAAGTCTACAATAGTGGACATTAACATCCTGGGCATTTACAGTCACTACTCACTCGGACTCACTCAAATCAACTTTGGGTTCAGCAAATTCCATTTATCATATCTGTTCCACACAGATCATTTTTTTTGTGTCTTCGCTGTACCTTACTGTGTTTAGGTATCTTCTACATGAAAGTACTTAGCACTGCATTTAAAAGGCCTACATTATTCATACAGTTAAAAGGCTATATAGTTTTAGGAGCACTAGCTTTCTAGAGCTCAAGTTTACAGTAGGCTGTACAAAGTAAGTTTATGTGAGCACATTCTATTTTGATTGCATGGCCACAAAACTACCTAACAATTCACTTTTCAGACGATATCACATTCTTTTTCTTTTAAAAATCATGTGTGTTTGTGTATGTAGTATACATGAACACATGTGTACAGGTACATGCACATGTAGGCCAGAGGAGGCCTCTGGTGTCCTGCCTGTCCTCTCTCCCTGCCTGATTCCCTTGAACTTTATTTATCTCAGTGAACCTGAAGCTAGGGTAACAGCCGGCAAGCCTGAGATCTTCCTGTTTCTAGCCCTATGGTGCTGAGGCTGTGGTTACGGGCACACACAGCCATGCCTTGCCTTTTGCATGTGTGTTGGAGATTCAGATTCAGCCCATGAAGCAAGTGCTCCTATCTACTGAGCCATTTCCTCTGCCATCATATATCACCATTCTTAAGCAGTGTCTGAATACAGTTACAAATAATACAGAATGACCTATCGGAACTAGGCATAGGGCCCTCTCTCTCTCTCTCACACACACGCACACACGCACGCACACACGCATCTCCACCCATCCACACATGGAGGACAGAAAATCACTTATAGACCATTACACCCGAGAAGCAGCTTTTCCAAGTTTATTGGCCACCAACCCTCAACAGCATCAGTAAGGTCAGCGTCTTCACGTGCACTCGACTGCTGGCAACAGAAAACCAGAATTCCGGAACGGACCCGCTGAAGACGGGGTACTTACGTTTTGCCCACAATTTGACTGCTCTTAGAGTAAGTCTAAACGTCTCTTTATTTGGCACTAAATGCAGAATTTCATCAGTGACTCTGCACCCTGAAAAAGACAAGACATTGATTCTTCACCAAGGAACAAAACTCAGTTAATTCAAGTGGTCTCCTAACCTTCAAACTCTCAAATGATAAAAATGTGAACGATAAGTCAGGATGCACTTAAAACTTTCAAACACATGTGAAAAGGTCTTTACTTTTGAAGAATTAAAAGTACATGGGTAATGAAATCCAGTGTTGAAATAGAGATGGGTCTGAGTTCCTCTTCAGTTTCTTCTACATCTGACTTAGTCACAATGCCTCCAAGTTATTAAACTGCTATTGTTTCAATACAAGCCTTTCCACAGAGAAGTGTAATTTACTAGACAAAATAAAGTGAGCACTCAGAAGGCAGAGGCAGGCAGATCTGAGTTCCAGGCCAGTCTGGTCTACAGAGTGAGTTCCAGGACAGCCAGGGATACCCAGAGAACGCTGTCTCAAAAATCAAAAATAAACAAATGAACAAAAAAACCAAAGATGTAAAACAAGAGACTATAATAAATCAGTGGCTCTCAAACCTGAATAATCTGTGAAGTCAAATCTATTTTTGTAGAAATACTAATCTTTCTTTGCCATTTTCATAGTCTGTTAACTTTGCATTGATGGGGTAATGGCAATGATGGCTAAAAGTACTGTCACCTTAGAGGTCAATCATGGCAGTGGCAACAAAGTGTAGAAGTATACAATGTATCTTTACTACTATCCTAGGTAAGAAAAAAACCAACAAAAGGAAAGAAATGTGTCATCATTTCAGTGGTTACTTGAAATTAAAACAGCAGATAAACAAGATTACACAGTGGGTATTCAGTAGATAATCTCTGAAAAATAAACTAAGTAAGTTCCTTGCCTCAAGGAAAACAATGATACTATTTATTGTGGATAAGAAAATGTAAGCTTTCAAGTTATATTAGTTATAAATCACTGTATCTGCTATTGTGAACCTCACAGCTTCTAATACTTTAAGACTCTCATGACAGAATTGGTGCTAATATTAATTAGTCAGTAAATTTAAAAACCACTTTATAACAAAGTCTGTGATAACATTTGGAAGATAAAAATAACTTTGTGAACTAACATTTTCCAAACAGTCAGATCACTGGACATTAATATGACAAGGTAATTCCATTTCTTTTCACAATTTAACAAAAATAAGGTTTTAGATAACAGTCTGACTACAGAAGCCGGTAAGGCAATCTGAAAACAAAATCTATTTTAGACATAAAAGATATATTATTAATTTATAAAGGTTTTTTATTTCTAGTGAATTATAAATATTCGAAACATTTATTTTTATTTATGATATGGTAAATATTGACATATAATACAGATGAACAAATGTATTTTGGGGTTCTCAATAAATGTTAAAGGTTTACAGGGCTCCCGAGACTAGTAAGTTTATGAACCTCAATTCTAAACTTAATCTTTCAAATAAATGATACTTTTTAGGATGTTTAAATGGGATCATACTATTTTTATAAAGAAAACTATGACTTTAAATCTTCTGGATTTGAGATGGTATGCCAGGCCTCTCACACACTAAGCCTGTGCTCTAAAACTGAGCTGTACTCCAACTATTCTTAATTTGTTCAAGCCTTAAAATAGTCCATTAATAATTCTGCAAAAAGGCTCTATTTACTTGTTTTCAAGCAGGCATCTAAGATTTCTTTAGAAACTTACCATTTAAGCTGCGAATACACCGTATATCAAGGCTTCTTAGGCGAGAGTCGTCTCTTAGATCTAAATTATCTGATATGGTTTGTATTGCCAGTCTTGCAAAGACTAGATCAATCTTTGGGAAGAGGTAAGAAAAAGAAAAAAGGAGACAAATATTACTTTCTATTCTCCTCAGCCCCAACTCCAAACATAGAAAGTTCCAATTACTAGTTTGAGATATTCTAACGAAACATCAAAAGGCCTATGAAGGTGATCTAATGCGGGACAATTACTCTAAGTCTTGAAATAAAGATGGAAGATCCAACACACGTTTACATTCACTCCCTCTTGAAAGTCAACTAAAGTATTAGGAAAAACGTGCTTTGTTTTTGGTTTAGTTTGTTTTGATTTTATGGCATAACCTACTAGGAAAATGAGACAAAACAAACAGCAGCAAAAGGCATGGAAGCTGGAAAACAGGTGGACAGAAGGCAACAGACTCAGTAGACCTAGGAAAACAGACTGAAACATTTTATTCAGGAAACAGGACAGGTAGCTACAAATAAATACACAAATTTAAAAGAACATTTACAAAATATAAAAAGTACTTTTAGAAATTAAAAATAGAGCAGTGGAAATCATTACAAAGCTTCAAAGACAAGAAAACATCAAAAAGGCAGAATAAAAATATAAGGATGTGGTTAATACGTGAGAAAGAAGAATTTGTGTGTGTGTGTGTGTGTGTGTGTATGTGTGTGTGTGTGATTTTATTTATTTATATTTATAGAATGCTGTTCTGGAGACTCAACAAACAAATGTTAAGATTCCATGAAAAAAGACACGTGTATGTAAACAAAGGCAGGAAATCCAAAAGAACTCAATGGAAGTTCCAAGAACTGAAGGAGTTTCCATACTAAAAGAGGACTATTGCATGCCAAGCACATCAGTTAAGAACACACACCAAAGCATATCATCATCATAAATTCTACAAGTGTGAAGACAAAATAAAAACAAAACAACTAAATGAGACAAAACTGATCACACATAAAAAGAAGAAAGACTAAAAATGGTTATTTTTCAACAGCACAGAAGCTATAAAGCAATGAAGGCCTTAAAGTATGTAAAAAATCATTTCCTACCTAGTGTGACGTACTCAGCAAAATTATGAATTCAGTGATTTTTAAGCATGCAAGATAAAAAGAAAACAAATTCTTTTTCAGGAATCCAATGGATGAGCTCCAGTAAAATGGTACCACATCTAGAAAGAAGAAAATTCTAGAGTAGGAATAGAAACTTTTAGGAAGATGCTAGAGAGAACACCAAGATGCCAGCTGTGCCCCAAGATGGGCAACGGTTGGCAGAGATGAGAAGAGGTGAGAAGATTCAGGCGACATTTTCTCAAGATGCTGATGACTCTTAGCTTAACGGAGATTCTGACAACCAGAAGAGACTGGATTTAAATTAGACAAAAGTACAACTACTAAACTAACAGAACTAATAATCACTAACACCTGAGGAAAAAACGTTATAGGGCAAAGGAATGGTAACTCAGTACTCAGTACTGAGCTTTAAAATTGTTTTTAAGATAATAATGTAGACAGAACACAGCTCAAAATGAAAATTATGACAGAGCGGTTGTCTTAGATGATTACGGGCTGAGGAAGGTTGTGTATAAAAAGCACGAGGGGAGAGACGGAGGTTGGTTCACTGTCCATGGTGAGCGGTCAAGAGAAATGGGAAAGAAGGTAAAAAGACTACTATTTAATTCTTTAAACTATGTGGTTAGTGCCAAGCAAGCTGGTACACACCTGTAAGCTTAACTCCCAGGAAGACAGCTAGAGTTACATAGTGAGATTATTTCAAACCCCAAGCCCAAAACCCCAAAAAACAAAAACATGCCAATGCCAAGTTTGATTTTGAAACAAAATTTACAGGTTAAATATTTCAAGTGTCAAATATAAAGCATATTAAATACTTACTTCAATACCATCAAATTCAAACTTTATAACAGGCACAAAGGCATCTTCTACAGCCTATAAAAAAGGAAGACAAAAATAACATATGGGTTAGCCCTTTAGTCTTCCTAACTGCCAATACCTTATCTTTTCTTCTAATTTGTATTTTATTCAGTAAAAAAAAGTAAAACAATGTTTTTGGTCTAATATGCAGGTTAAGGCCTTCTTTTTTATTTTATAGCTTATGTTATCAAGATCACACAAAATGTCTCTGTACCTATTATGTAATTTATCCTGTTAAGAATATCTGTCAGAAACTGGAAAGCAGAACTGTTGTTATCTGGGTACTATTTATGGGGTCCAAATTGAAAATTAATTATTACAAAAAGCGTTAAGTGTAAACTGTATGGTTACCCTCTCCTGTTAACCTGGTACTCAGGAGAAGCAGGGGGCTCAAAAGTTCAAGGTCACTGCTGGCTACATAATGAGTTTGGGCATGGGGTGCATAAGATGCCTAAAAAAAATTACAAAAAGCATTAGTGTTAAATAAAAAAAAAAAATCAGAGCTCTTATATAATCTATCAAAAAAGAATGCTAGGGGCTGGCTCAGTACCTGACCTTCAAACATGGGACCTGAGTTCAATCCACAGAACCCAATATGGAGCACAACAGTGCAGTAGGGAGGTACCAGGAGGATCCTTAGGGCTCACTGACCAGTAAGTTTACCCTAACTGGGGATTCTAGGCCAATGAAGACTCTGTCAGGGATTAGACAATGTTCTTGAGAAGGACACTCAAAGTTGTCTTGTGGCCTCCATAAGCAACACAAAAGTGTATCACCCCCACACACTTGCAAATACATACATACAATATTATACTGGTAGAACTGAGGCCAGTGTTTTATAGATTGCAAGCATGGAAATGTTACTTGCTAAATGAAGGGCTAGATATACATGGTGTCATTAACTAAATTCTTACACATAATATCACCCACAATTTGACAGACATCAATCATTTATCAGATATTATAACAAGTGGTTTGAGTCTACTATCACATTAATCCTCAAAAATATCTTATAAAGGTTATCACCAGCTGGGTGGTGGTGGCACATGCCTTTAATCCCAGCACTTAGAAGGCAGAGGCAGACTGATCTCTGTGAGTTCGAGGCCAGCCTGGTCTACAGAGTGAGTTCCAGGACAAGTTCCAAAGCTACAAAGAGAAACCCTGTCTCAACCCCCACCACCCCTCCCCAAGCTGAGAAAACTGAGGCTCAGGCAGATAGCTACTTGACTCAGATCGAAGAACTACAGGTGTAGTCTCGATATAAAAGCAGTTACAGAGCTATGAACTCATATTCCTAATTTCTATATGTGATGGTAACAAGATACAGCAACTCTGGAGAGATGGCTCAGAGGTTAAGAGCACTGAATGCTCTTCCAGAGGTCCCGAGTTCAATTCCCAGCAACCACATGGTGGTTCACAACCATCTGCAATGAGATCTGGCACCCTCTTCTGTATACATAATAAATAAATAAATCTTAAAAAACAAAAAACAAGATACAGCAACTTAAGAGGTCTGCCAACAATCCTAAGTCCATGCTTTTACAGCTGTTTCTAACCTCCAAATATTAGATGCCAAAGGATACTTACTCTTAAGTTTCTAATGCCATCTTGATGTTTCAATTTTTCAAAAAAGGACTGAAAAAAATCTGATCTCTCCACGTGTCTTGGGGCTACACAAAGTGCATCAATATCAGCTCCTACAGAAATAAAGTGATTTCTTAAGAAGCATATTTTATATTTTCATTAAAGTCACATAAATACAGAACTAAGTATGGAAAATGAGCATAAGATAATGTTAACAATGTTTATGAACACTTAGTAGTAAGATAATGAGAACTACGTTCCGTACTCACTAACTGTGAACAACTGAAACAGGTTACTAAAAATTCTTATCACTACAACATAACTAAACAGCAGTTACCTTTGGTGTGTACTCCAAGCCTGTAAGATCCAAATGTGAAAATTTTACCGCCAACAGTAGCCACAACAGAAGGTGGGAGATTCTAAGATAAAGCAAAGGGCATTCAGTCATTTAAGTTATTCTGCATAAAGAGCATCTAAATGTTTATAATCTTTTACTGAACAATTGATATACTATACTCCTTTAAGGAACTAACTCAACTATCAAAATCTAAGTCAAACTCATCTTCCCTTTAGTTTTTATTACAAGTATGTTTGTTTGATATTAGCTTTTCAGCTTTCTTCAAGAATGGGGTCATGCTTGATGGGAGCACCTTACAAGAGATAATGTAAAGACTTCAATTTAATTTCTTTAATTGTATCATAAAAAGCTACTTTTTTTCAGCCTGGTGGTGGCTCACGCCTTTAATCCCAGCACTCAGGAGGCAGAGGCAGGCAGATCTGTGAGTTTGAGACCAGCCTGGTCTACGGACTGAAAGGGCTACACAGAGAAACCCAGTCTCGGAAAAACAAACAAAACCGCTACTTTTTAACCTCTCTCAGAGCTAACTCCAACTGCTTCTTCTCAGATATTTTCACTTGTACTCTGATCTACTTAGTATCTGTCTTAAATGTTCTTCCTATGCTAAAAACCAGATAGCCTTCTGTTTCATTATTTATGGGTGAGTTTTTCGTGTTTGTTTGAGACAGGGTTCCTCGTAGCCCAACTGGCTCCAAATGAGCTGCTAGTCTTGCAGTCTCACCTCCCAAGTGCTGGGATTACAGGCTTGCACCACCACATCCAGCTTGCCTCGCTCATTTTTCGTAAGCACTGAGGTTCCAGGAGTATGGTGCACACTCCTTTGTTAAGTCAGGTTCTGGGGATCTGAACTCAGGTTCTCATGCTAGTGTGGCAAGGACTTTATCAACTGAGTTCTCTTTCCAGAGACATATTTTTAATAAGTAACTCCCAGCTCTTCAACTCTAATTAAATTTGTCAGAGGTGAGAATTGGGTCTGCTACTGTTCGACATCCATAGTTCCAGAATACAGGTGACTAACCTGAATAAAATTATCTGTACAACAAGACACAGCTATTTTCTGTTTAGTGCATATTAATGTTTCAAGAGTCTCACAACTAGCTAGAAAGGAGTCAATACATTTATTAATGACGTACAGTAATAAAAAGGCTAAGTAAGCCAGGACATTTAAAAAAATTTCATTTTACTTTTCTATGTTAAAACAAAAAAAAGATAATTCTTGCTGGGTATGGTGGTGAATCCCCAGCACTGGAAGGCGGCAGGAAGATCTCCTTGAGTTTATGGCCCGCCTTTCTGCAATAGAGAGTTCCACAATAGTCGGGGTGACACAGTGAGACACCGTCTCAAAAAAAGGAAAAGGATGCGCCTTGCATTTCTATGAGAAAGTGATAATATGCTGAGTTACAGGATAAAATATTTTTATACAGCCACAGAACTTAACTAAAATTATTTTATCTGTGTTTTAGACTAGAGTATGGCAACGACATTCAAATCATCCTTGACTTAGTTCAAATCCTTCAGTTATTTATTTCCCAAATAAAAATATACATAAATGAAAGTATAATACTGATATAATGACTAGTTACTTTATCTACTGGATAGATGTTAAAATTGACATTTTGATTATTCATGACCAGAATATCACCTTATCCAACAACCTTAGCTACTGATATAACCCTCCTTGAGACATCAGAAATGAGCCAGATACCCTTTTGGCCACAAAAGTAAATAACAAAGATTAGATTAAATTTAATGACTAAAGTCTTAAGTCTTTAGAAGCTCATTACCTTATTCTAAAAGAACCAACCCTACAAATTTATCCCAAGTATAAAATAAATGAGAATACTAACAGAAAATTTCTAAATCCATGTAGATTACAGGGCAGAAAGGACTTGATAAGTAAATATACTGAAATATTCACATTAAACTGAGTACCGTTAAGGGAAGAGATGAGAATACTATATGAACAAACAAAAACACTTAAATGTCAAGAGGCAGGGCCATTTGGTGAATGGACAAATGGTTTACTCTGAGTGGTGTTCCTGGCAGTATTGGGAGGCAGGAGGGCCCTTAAGGAGGCTGGGCTGACTGGGCCGCAGGAGGTTCTTAGGTCACGGGAGTGTGCCCTCAAAAGGGATTATGTAGGATGCCACTGATTGCTTCCTAGTTGGAGTGAAACACTTGCTCTGACATTCATTCCACTTCTGTGACTGCCATCTGCTGCTCCCTGCCTCCCAACACCACCACTAGCTCAAAATTTTAGGGTTGTCTGAACTTGGATCTGAACCTCCAAAACTGTATGCTAGCTTAATCTTTTCTTCCTAAATAGTCTATCTCATTAATTAGGTATAGTGATAAGAAGTCAGCTAATAAAAACTTTTACCACCTAGTTGAACATGCCCTATCTCATCTTAGTACAGTCAGTAAAATATTCATAATATACATGCAACAATAAAGGAATTTCATAGCCGGGCAGTAGTGGTGCACACGTTTGATTTCAGCACGCAAGAGACAGAGGCAGGTAGATCTCTGTGAGTTTGAGGCCAGCCTGGTCTACAGAGGGAGTTCCAGAACAGCCATGGATACACCGAGAAACCTTGTCAGGTGGTGGTGGGGGGGGATTCACAATCCAAAACCCTCTAAAAAGGCAGAAAGACTGCAAACTTTCATGTCTGA
>CABHPR010111106.1:0-24640 GCA_902168415.1 Peromyscus melanophrys
GCTAAAATGCCAGGGACACCAAAGGCGCCACTGCACAAAGATGCAGTCACCCTGACAACCACTTCCGTTTGTTCAAACCCTAAACCTCATTTTTAATGCAAATTCCAAAAGGCACTCAGTAGAAAACAAGGTCATAACCAGATAGGCCATGTGGCACCTTGCCTTCCAGAAAAGACGCTTTCTTTCCAGTAAGAGTGTGTGCCATGTACTTATTTAAAAACTGAAGACATGCCTGCCGGTGCTCAAAAGACACCCAGCTTGTCTGGTTATTCTAGTTGTGAAAATCTATCAATTCACAATTAATAGTGTGTAGCCAAACAGGTGAGTCAAACTTCAGCTGACTGCCTGAAGCACCTGGGATGAACACACAGCTGGAAATAGAGGAGCAGAAGGGAGGAAGAACGGGGGAAACAGGAAGAAGGGAGGGGGAGGGAGGGAGGGAGGAAAACAGTAGTTGAATGTTTTAATAAATTATGTAAATAAGTAGGGAGGGTCCTCAAAAACCTGCAAATAATAGGCAGGCATGGTGGCATACACCTTTAATTCACAGCACTTGGGAGACAAAGAGAGACAGATCTCTGAATTCAGTGCCAGCTTGGTCTACAGAGTGAGCTCCAGAACAGCTGTGGCTACACAGAAATCCTGTCTCAAGAAAAATATTGGAAAAAGAAAAGAAAAGAAAACTCTGCAACTAGAGCTAGCTACACCACTTCTGGGAACATATGCAAGACTCCAAGTTCACACACCACAGAGACACCCACACATCCGTGTTCACTGCTGCATTATTCACAATAGCCAAGACATGGCACCAGCCTACAGGTCCATCAACAGATGAGTAAAGAAAATGGAGTACATATACATAATGGGATTTTATGCTGACACACGAAAAACGGAATCATGACTTTTATAGGAAAAATGGATGCCACTAGAAGCCATTATGTTAAGCAAAATAAACCAGACTAAAAAGATAAATACCACATTTTCTCTTATATGTATAATCTAAATTTAAAATACATGTGTGTCACGTGTGTGTTTATAAGTCACAAAACTATAAAGGGGGTGATGAGAGAGGAGGAAAAGATCTTCAAGGAGATGAAAGACAGGGTTATGAAGTATGCATCATAAAAAGGCAGAAAGGGGAGCTAACTGGAAGAAGAAGGGAAAATGGCTGGGAGACACACAGTGAAACTCATTGCTCTGCAAATCAACCTAAAAAATTAAAAAGTAAGTAAATAAAAAAGAAAATGGCAACCATGTGAGATATCAAACTAAGTTTGGCCTGAAGGGGATTTCATACTTGTGTCCATAACCACCTGCAATTTAACTTAAAAAGCAAACTAACTGAGCACCTAAGTCGGGAGTAGCGGTTGTGACAGCAACTGAGTTTTAGCAGTCCTGGGTGGCCCAGGGAGCAGACAAGATTCCAATAAGGCAAAGACCACACTGCCAGCCAAGGCTTCCCTACAGCCCACGTGGGCTTTCTCACATTTCCTCAAAGCTGCCTGTCAGCTGTACAGGCAGACATTCCCTGAACCCATTCTTGTCCTGGGAGTTGCTCAATCCACAAACATTTTTCTGCTCAGTTCAATTCTGCTGAATTTAATTTGTCAAAAGTCTTTATTTTAAAACAAGTGATTTATAGGTTAATTAGTTTGATGGTGGCAATTCTTTCCCAGTACGTATGTCAAAACGCTAAATCATAAACCTGAAACGTATACAATTCTTATTTGTCAATTATTTATCCATGAAGATGAAGAAGTGAAAAATGGGCAACACTGAAGAACATAAACTAAGAAAGGAGACACAAGGAAAGACTTTCAAAATATCAAATATGGAAGACTAGCTGCTATCAAGTTTTCTTTGATTCCTTTATTGAAATGAGCAATTCTTCACCAGTGGCTACCTATTCCTCCTCTCTTTTCAGCAAAAATCTTTGTATAAACTCTTAAATTCCAATCACTACAGCATAAATACGTCATCTGACTGCTGCAGGGGCCGTGAGGGCATGTTCTTAGTGGCAGAAGTTCAGTGGTAACTAACTATCTGATTTGCCACACGCTTTAACATAGACAGTCACTAGCCTGGAGACCTTTGTAACATCCAGAATTTTCCTAAAATCATTAGCATTTTTCCTACTAAGCAATAGTATTAGCAGCATGTATTGAATCATATTTATTGTTTGTAGATAGCTATTTTAAAACATTCTTGAAAGTATTTAGACAACAGATGCATATACTTTTCATTAAAAAATTTAAGAATAAAAATCAAAAGTATGTATGTAATTGAGAGAAGATTATTATTCCAAAAATCTAGACTAAAGAATGCTATAATTAAGATCTAGATTTAGCCTTAGATTTTTCTAATGAGAAAATAGAAAAGTTGGTCATTTTTATAAATCTCACTCATTAAAATAGAAACAAAGTTCTTTCCCTGTCTAGCACTAAAAATCTTAAAGAAAATTATTGGAGAAACTGATACAAAGAATATTAAGCAATAATAATAATTAACTTTCAAAACCTTTCTAAAGATGTAAACAGGTTCTTTGTGTGAGCATTTCCATATTAAATGTCAAGGTTTCCATATTAAATGTGAAGTCACTTCTTCAGGGAAATGTAAATGATGTCCTCCAGATATGTGGTTTTTCTGTGGGTGGAATGTGATGTGGAGATAGATTTCAGTCTTGGTACGTGCCTGACCCACATCCAGCAAATGCCTTTGCCAACAGCGTTGCAGCTGTTGTGGAGCCAGTTGGTCCTAACTGAAACATTCTCTGCTGGAGGGAGGAGGGAGGCTCCTAAGAATTAGGAAGTAAAGAAAACTTACAAGGCTCAGGGAGCACCGGAAAGTTACAAGATTCACAAGGCCCCTCCCCAAGACTATATAAACTATAGTGGTATTTTATTTGTACTGAAATGTGATTTTATTTGTATGTTAATAAATAAAGTTGCCTAGGGGTCAAAGCTATTAGCAAGCCATAGCGAAAGCCAGTTGTGGTGGTGCATGCCAGTAGGATTTGCTGAAGGAGGCACACGCCTTTAATCCCAGCACTTGATAGGCAGAACTAGGTAGATCTCTGTGTGTTCAAGGATACAGCCAGCATTGGAGACACATGCTCCAATGTGTGTCTGGAGGTCTGTACAGACAGGCAGTGACGAGGCAGTCACATGGTTGGGTTTACAACCAATGAGAAGACAGGACACAGAGTCTATTTAAAGACAAACAGACAGGAAGTAGCTCTCTTTCGGAGAGGTCTCTTGGCGGGAGAGGCTAGCTGGCAGCAGGTGGGTAAGGCTCTTAGCTCTGACCTCTTGGGCTTTTATCTTTACATTGGCTCTGTGTTTCTTATTTAATAAGACGGTTGGTTACATCTACAATAAACTGTGCTGGGAGGGGAGACTCCAAAATCAGCCAAGCTGCCTGCAAGTTCTGAAGGCAGCTCCAGGGACGCAGCTGTCCTGGGTCGTCACCTATGCTGGAGGGACCACATTCTGGTATGACTACCTGGGACTCACCTATCCTGTATGTAACCCCACAAACTCGGCTTCACTAAGCTGTACTTGAGAGGCACTGCTTCCTTTGTCTCTTGTCTGTGCCATATCTAAGGTGGATAAACATTTGCTCACTCTACCCAGGAAAAAGACACACAGCACTGAATGGTCAAAACTAATTGGACTGGAGGCAGTAACTTGACCACAATTAAAAACTTACGATATAGTTAAAAGAGGAAAAATAGTATTTTTTTTCTTCACCTAATGCAAGGTTCATAGCAAAGTTCATTATTAGAAAAAAAATAGATCAGCAAAAGTATACCAATATATCTAACAAGTTTTACATGAAACAGGAACCTTCAAACACAAGGATCCAAGGAATGAAGGACATTTTTTTGAGCTTGGGTTTGGTGAAGAGTAGAGAGTTTGGGAGAAATATATTTGGAATGCCAGACATGGTGCAGTATGCTTGTAATTCCAACACTCAAAAGGCTGAAGTCCCAGAGTTCACGAGTTTGAAGCCTGCCTGGAATATATCTTGAGATCCTATCTCAAAAAACACAAAATAATGGGGTCCATGCTGCCGCCGCAGGCCATGTCTAAGTCCATGGTCCTACTGCAGCCTGGGGCTGTCCATGGCCCATGTTACCACCAAAGGCCATATAGATGTCCCTGGTCTGTACTGCCACCTGAAGCTGTGTTGATGTCTATGGGCCATGCTGCTGCTGGGAGCCATGTTGACGTGAGTGGCCTGTGCTGGCACCTGAGACCATGTTGATGTCTGTGGTCTATACTGCCACCAGAGACCATGCTGAGTTCCGTGGCACATAATGATGAGGTCCACTGGAGACCTTGTAGCTGTCCATGATCCATGCTCCCGCTGATTATAACAAGCAAGGAAGCTACTTTTGTGGTAGTTTTCATGACTGCAGACTCAGGGTTGAGAAAGAGGAACATGGAAAGCTTCTGTGATAATACCCTACCCCACCCCACTGCCCAAAAATAACAGCCTAGACAGAAAGCTGCTAAAAAGAACTCTTTAAAAAATTGTGATGAGGATGCTGAAGTTAACTCTCCACAGTTGATGGCTCCCTGTGGGGTGCAGGTGGGGAAGGACTCAGTTTTCTTTAGGGGACTGGCCACTGGGAGTTTGACCATACTCCAATGAGTATGTGGGCAACAAAAATTTAACTTGTTTTTTTTTCTTCTTTTTCTTTTTGGGAGGGGATCATAAGGATTGGGGAGCAGACCTGGGAAGACAAGGAAATGAGTGTGACTGGGGTTCATGATGTGAAATTCCCAAATAATCAATAAAAATATTCTGTAAAAAAAAAAAAAAGGCCACTGTGAGCTTTTTAGTCAGTTCTCCACCAAGCTGCCAGATGCTTTGTTTTCTACCGTACTCTCCAATAAAATCCTGATCCAAATACAAACAAAGAATGAATTCATAAAAATTATCACTGAAACAGCTTCGCAATCTTGCTTCTCTTTCCAAATAAAGTACGTTTAAAATTTAAAGCACACATAAAACAAGCACAAAGAAAAAGACAAGAGAGTACAGAAATACAGTGGGAGGACAGATGGATGCAGTCTAATGGGTGACTGGTGCAGCGGCGTGCCAGGACCTCTTTGTTTGGTCTTCTCCACATCCCTGTGCTTTGTAGATAAGTACACTCCTATCTGGGGGCAGGGATGGGAGTGGGGGGGGGGGTCTGGATGACCTGCTTCTCAGGAAGATCCACTAGGTTTATGGCCTTCTTCAGAGGAGAGAGATGATAAGACACTTCGTCTCTTCTCAAGTGTCAAGCTGCCACATTTGGAGATGGTGTGTCCTGAATCCCATCATAGACCTTGACTTGAAAATGTAAACCTGACCATTCCAGGTCTCTCCCTTCATTATTAAAACCAAGAAACTCTGAGGCGGGGGCAGTCAACAGTTGAAATAATAGAAAGGTCACAGAAAGATAGAACCCAGGATTCAAGTTGCTCTATGTGTAAAACAAAGAACAGAGTGAAAGCTATGAGATGCAGATCTAAGGCAAACTACATGGAGAGAAAGGAGAGAAAGCCGAGGTCGGGGAAGCCTGCAGGGGGACTGAGCCACATCAATTCCCAGGCTCTGAAATGAGAGCCTGCTGCCACCTCCTGCTCTATGGGTCCCTGCCCTTTCCTGTCTGGATCTTTGCTCTTCCCTGCTTCCCTGTGTGTCTGTGCCCTTATGACAAATGGTACATTGCCCAAGATCATTTTCTAAGTCATTCTGTTTATACCCAAAAAAGAAAACTCAAAATATGTCATTTGGGCCTAGGGAGGAAGCTCAGTCAGGAAGGAGCTTGTCTTTGCAAGCATACGAAACTGAGTTTGATCCCCATCTTGATGACTCAGTGGTTAAGAGCACTTGTTGCTTTTGCAGAAAACCTGGGTTCAATTCTCAGCACCCACATGGTGGCTTATAGTCACCTGTAACTGTAGGTTAAGGGACTCTAACACCCTCCTTGGGCTCTGGCACACATGTGGTGCTTATACACAGGTGCAGGCAAAACACTTATACATATGAAATAAAATAAATAAATCTTCTATAAAGAAAGAAAACCCATGGTAGTTGCATTTCTTGTAATCTCAGTGATGGAGAAATGGAGCCAGGTGGCACACTGGCAATCTAGGCTAGGCTACTTGGAAAGTTTCAGGCCAATGAGAGACCTTGTCTCAGAAAAACAGAAAGGATGGACAGCACCTTGGAAACAATACCCAAGGTTGTTCTCTGGCCTCCACACATATGCCCACATTCATACATACACATGTACATGTGTACCCATATGAACACGCATGCTCTATATATAATAGATCATTTGTATATGCGTGATTTTATCCATGGAAAGTGCTTTATATCTCTATGATAGATTAGTTTCAGGGATACATTTAACCAAATAGCATCCTCTTAGGTACCGGACAAACTAAAATCAATTAAATTCTACCTATTTTTACCATGAAGCGCAGACGAGGTATTTCTGACCTGAGAGAAATGTTAAGAGCAAACATGTGTTTCCAGCCATCCGCCTCTGTGGGGAAAGGAATATACTATACATTTCTTGAACACCTACATTTAAGCTGGGTGCTTCTGGGCCAGGCTAACTGGGATGAGGAGGTGCACACGGGTTAGTCTTCAACCAATCAAGACATTTCACAGTGTAGTTCATCTGAATATTGAAAACCAACCCCAAAAACATGTTTTTTTTTTAATTTTGTGGAATCAATGGAAGGAAAACAGATGATAAAATTGACTAACATTTTTTGGGGAAGACAGACTGGGCTTAGATTTGCCAGCTGAGGAACCCTGAACAAGCTTCTGTGGCTTCGTTTCCTCGTCTGTAACATGACATTGTTACAGGCTTGTTTTCAGTTTTGAACAAAATGATCTGTGAAGAATACTTAGTACGGTGCTGGCATGAAGCAGACCACGGGGGAGCCGTTATTACCATCTCTCCCTCTGATGACACATCCCATCCCTCCTTCTGATAACACATTTCATCCCTCCCTCCGATAACGTATCCCATCCCTCCTTCTGATAACACATTTCTGTCACTCCAGCCACCATCTGAAGACACTGTGCCAAGAGTCATCAAAAGAGAATCAAAAGGCAAAGTATTTTCACAGAAGTGGTCCACACTGCCATTGTGACTGAGGATATTTGGGTTTAAATTTGTGACTCTGAAAAACTAAAGTCCCAAGGGCTTGTCTCAGAATGGAGCGGATTTATTTTCATAGTGAGAAGTCTAATGGCCACTCAAAGGCCCAGCATTTTGTAGAAAAATACTTCTAAATCATATGTTTAAAACACAGCCAGGTGTGCTTAACACACCTCTAATCTCAGCATTCACATGGTAGCAGGAGAATAGGAGTTCAAGGACAACCGGGGACACAGGGCAAGGTCAAGGCCAGGGAGATTACAAGAGGCCCTGACAGAAAAAGAAGAAATAGAGAGAGAGAGAAAATAGGAAGAGAGGGAGGCAAGAAAGGGAGGGAGAGAGGGGAGGAAGGAGGGAGGGAGAGAGGGAGGGAAGGAAGAAAGGAGGGAGGGAGGGAGGAAAGGAAGAAAAGAGGGAGGGAAGGAAGGAAGGAGGGAGGAAAAGGAGGGTACAGACTACTAAGTGAACTAACAAAGCAATTTTTAAATTTTGGTTTTTATTATTTTTTCATTCATCATTAATACTGCTGCCATCACAAAAGCTTGCCTGATTCGACTGTCTCTAATTTCCCAAAATAAAGCCCCCATTGTGAACACCTGTAGCAGATTATCAGTGTCCCATCTATTCCTCATCCACCAGCTCATCACCACAGTATCTACAGCTCTGTGACTTCTGGACATTTGTAGAGGCCAAAGGTGGGTCCACCCTGTGTGTCAGAACAGAACAGCTTGGAGGAAGAACTCTTGGGAGTAGCTTTCAGCTAGACCGGAAGTCCTCAGGTCCCTCCCTCTCCAGCTACAGCTCAAAGGTAAGTGTTTTGTCCATCTTCTCAAAATTTTTCTGTGAACACACTCTTAATGGTTACTGAATTAACAATACACCCTTATCAGCTGCCTTGTTTTCTGAGTACTATCCACTCCTTAGCATTCCCAGGAACTCCCAGATAAACCAGCTGTCTTAAACCCTCGTCTGGGGCTCTCTCCCTAATGGGACCAGGATATTTGCAGAAACCTTTTCCCATGGAGCAATCTAAATTTGTTCAAGAGAATGATTAAAGCTCTCAACCAGCCCTCTGTGCTGATTTTTCCTCTTTTTCCACACAGATTTGCCAGATTGTCAAGACATCTCCTCTGAGCCCAAGACCTTAAAAGCCTCCAGTGGATCCATGATGAAAAACACCAATGGGCTCTGCAAGAGGCAGCTTTGCTTGTCACGGGAACTGCACTGTCCTGGGAGACTGTGATGGATCTCTGTGGCTGCCTTTCATCTTGGCTCTCTAGTACAAAGTGGCTGGGTCACCTTTGCTGAGGTATCAGTTTTCCCATGGTGAACACCACCAGGCAATTAGGTTCTTGCTCTCTCTACAGATTTCAGCGGGGGAACATAAGCTCTATTTTTAACTGTGCAGGAAGGCATTGCCATGGTAACATAACTAACTCCAAGAGCAATTTGATTGATTGATGTTGTGGGATGAGAGGACTGTGTGAGTGACAGGAGGGAAATTTCATACAGCTTTATCACTTTGGGCCAAGTTTATAGATGTTGGTTATTAAACAATAACAGCATGGAATAGCCACTATCATATGCAAAGGGAACCATGTGCCCCAAAACAAGATGATAAACTAATGAACTGACCACCAGAGAGTGAGCTGGTCTCCTGATTTGAGAGATGTGTGTGTGTCATAAATGGAGATGAAAGAGTACGTTTTTAGGCAGAGTGAAGACGTATCACCCAGCAGGCAAGTGATGGCAATCATCCAACTACTCCATGCTCTGAGAACATTTCACTTTAACCCTCGTCCCACTTCAATTAATATCTCTCTTGAATTTCTTTGCCTACAGCCCAGACTCTATATTCTTGCTCTCGGAAAGGTAAGGGGAAAGCCAAGCAGGGAAGAAATGGGCTATGATCCAAAGTAGATCCCATCTGACAGCAAGGCATTTGGAAAGCCCTCTAGTTGCACAAGGAGAAAGTTCTAGAGGAATCATTCTCCAAATGACCAGGTTCTTCAAGGGATCTGTAGGTCAAAACTACATGCATGACCCTGCTAAGGTGTTGATGCCTTTTCCATGCTCACAGGAAAGTACACTGGAGTGTTCTAGTGTCCAAGATCTCAAGAACGTTTGCATGCAAAAGGACACAGCTTCTCCCACTAGACATGTGTGCCTAAATAGAGGCCACCTTCTATGACATCAGCTATCAATGGGAATCTGTGGAAGACCATAAAGCAATGCTACTTCTTAAAATACTTTTTGTTTCAGAAAATCAAACTCTTTCATTTTAAAATACTATTTTGTTGACATAGAATGAGTTTGTTATTTTTAAATGAATTCATAGATTCTCAAAGTTTTGTTTTTATTTACAATACAGCGAGCAAAATGGATATGACTTGCTAAGCAGAAGCTCTTTAGGATTCTATCCAGTAATTTATCAGTGTTTAGAGGCCTGAACTGTTGCTTCTCTTGTTGCCATGACAAAATGCCTGACAGAGCATCTAAGGGAAGAAGAATTTATTTTGGCTCACAGTTGGAGAGGGTTTAGTCCATCATTGTGTGGAAGCCAAGGCAAAGGTCCTGCTGGCAGGAGCATGTGGCTAAGACTCTTCACATCTCAACAGATCAAGCTCCTGCTGGAAGCAGAGCAATCCCCAAACTCTTCATTTCACCCTGGTAGCCCAGAATCCGCCAGCAAATCCCCATATCCAAAAGGGTCAACAACCTCCCCAAACAACACCATTGTCTAGAGCAGTAGTTTTCAACCTGTGGGTCATTTTGAGGGGTTAAATGACCCTTTCACAGGGGTCGCCTAAGACTATCAGAAAACACAGATGTTTACATCACAATTCATAACAGTAGCAAAATTACAGTTATGAGGTAGCAATGATAATAATTTTATGGTTGGGAGTCACCACAACATGAGGAGCTGTATTAAAGGGTCACAGCATTAGGAAGATTGAGAGTCACTGCTCTAAAGAATAAGTGTTCAAACACATGAGCCTATGCACACCATTTCACATTTGAACAATAACAGGGTCCTAAGACCAAAATGTTCATACTCCATTTTATTACATTACATTACATTCAGAGTTGCAACTAAAACACATGACAAAGCTCCCTGAGAAAGGATTCAGAACCTAGAGCTCTGCAATGTTTAACACATCAGCCCAAAGTGGGTTAGGAGGGAATGACACACTCCCCTACCTATCTCAAGTAGTGCCAGGAAGTTTTGTGACCCTCTAGAAGTTTCCATGATCAACTGGTTCAAGAGCAGTAGGGCAGCAACAGCAGAAGCCAATTCCAAATAGAAGGAGCCAAGCTGACATTTCCATTTCTAGATGCCAACAGTAACATGGGGTGTGAAGATTTTTTTCAGAAGCTAAAAAACCAGTGTGAGGCCAAAAATAAAGATAGTGTGGTGGTTTGAATGAGAACGGCCCCATAGGCTCATATATTTGAATGCTTAGTCATCAGGAATTAGCATTACTTGAGAAGGATTGGGAGGTGTGGCTTTGTTGGAGGAAGTGTGTCACTGAGGGTGGGCTTTGAGGTTTCATAAGCCCAAGCCAGGCCCAGTATCACTCTCTCCTGCTTCCTCCACATCTGGATGTAGAATTCTCAGCTACTTCTCTAACACCATGCCTGCCTGCATGCCGCCATGCTTCCTGTCGTGATGATAACAGACTAAATCTCTGAAACTGTAAATTCTTTCTTTTATAACCGTTGCTGTGATCATGATGTCTCTTCCAGCAGGAGAACACTGACTGAGAAAGACAGAAAGAGCAGAAATGAACCTGCAAACTGTAGTGCTCATCCCCCAGGAGGACCAGCTACTCAGCCAGTAACCAGCAACAACAGGGCCAGAGCTTCACAGTAGAGGACTTAGAAGTCCTAAGAGACAGACACCCTGTTATGTTCCAGCCTTGTCCAGGCACCATCTTGAAACAGAGGAAGTAAAAGAAAGCACTTCAGAAAGCTCAAAGAAGCCCCTTGAGGAAATGTGAACCTTAAGCCAACTCTGTGGATTGCTGTGTGCTGTGAAAACAGTCTTGCTAGCCTTGAGCACGTTTCAGGCATTCTTTTTAGGGCAGTTGAAATTGTTGCTCAGGGCCATGTGAGACCAACATCATTTATACACCTGAGCCATGGTGTTCACATTTTTACTTCAACTAAAAATTCTTTTTTCTCTTACTTCTCTCTTAAAAGATTTTCTTTAGGGCCAGAGGGGTAGCACAGTGGTTAGGACCACTGGCAATGGCCACAGTGGGTTGGGCCCTCCTTCATCGACCACTAATCAAGAAAATGCCTCCACAGACTCTCCTACTGGCCAATCTGATGAAGGCATTTTCTTAATTGGGGTTCCCTCTTCTCAGATGACCCTGGTTTCAGTCAAGATGGCAAAAATCTAACCAGCACACATAGGTTCCAGGGATCAAACTCATGCTCTGGCGGGTGCCTTTACCCACTGAACCATCCTGCCAGCCCTTGAAGCCTTATCTAGCAGACCACAAGCACATGAGGTGTCATCAAACAGCCTCCTGAGAACAGAGCCAACAAGTTACAACCAAGACCTGCTTTCACCCCGACTCCTGCCCTCTCTCATATATCCTTTATAATGCATGCTTCTCCAGTATCCCTACTCTTCATGAGTCAATGACTGTCAACAAGAAATGGAAATAATCACATACAACATTGTACCTGGATTATCATCTAAGAAAAATGTAGAATGTGGATGCACATCAATGTGAGGGTGACATGTACATGTATGAGCATGCATGTAGGGGCCGGAGTTCACCCTGTTGTTCTCAGGAGGCTTCTGTCTTGTTTTTTGATACAGGGACTCTCACTGAAACTCACCACGTAGGTTAGGCTGCCTGGCAAGCAAGCCTCCCCAACATTGGGATTACACGTGTGTCATCATGCTTGGCCTTTTTATGCAGACTCTGACCTGAAACTTGGGTGCTGTGCGAGCACTTTACCAGCTGAATTCTCTCCAGACCTGTCTTTAATCAAATAGCCCTTAAGAGATAATGTGCTGGTGCCTTGTGTGTCAGGCAGACAAAAGACACCCAAGAAGCAGCCTAGGTCCACAGGCCTTCCTGGTGCCATAAGGTGCCTGGCCAAGGCTGGCCATTGGGTGTCAATATGATGAGCAAGTGTATGGTGGTGAAGTCCGAGAGAAAGAGAGGTGGAATGGTCCCTGTGCTGTGGTAAGAGGTGGTTCTGAAGAAGTGAGGGCTGTGAGGAATGGGCTGATGTTGGCAGCCTGCTTGCCATCCAGGACCAGACTGACATCTGGGTCTGGGCTACTGCCTACAGCTATATCTGGCTACTAGAGCTGGAGTCTATGTTGAAGTCCATGACTCATACTGCCACCAAAGCCACAGGGATGCCCAAAATGTGGGCCACCACCTGTGGGCATTGTGGTATCAATGGATCAGGCCACCACTGGAGCCATGTTGATCTGAGTGGCCTGTGCTGCCACGGGGAGCGGGGGGGATGTGATGACATCAGGCCTGGGTTGCTGTCCAGGGTCATGTCTGGGTCCATGCCCCTGCAGCAGCCAGGGTCTGTGTTGATGTCAAAGGCTTCAGGAACCACTGAAGGCCGTGCGGATGACTGGGTTCTGGTCAAACACGAGTCCATGTTGATATCCAAGAGCCATGCTTCCATTGGAGCTATGCTAATCCAGATGGCCTGTACTGCCACCCAGAGCCAGGGTGACATCTGAGCCTGGGCTGCAGCAAGGGGCCATGTCTGGGTCTAAGGCCCTACCACAACCAGGGTGGGTCTGAGTTGATGTCCATGGTTCCTGGTACCATTGACAGCGATGCTGATGCCGAGGGTCTGGGCCACCATCTGGGACCATGCTGGTATCTGAGGGCTATACTGCCACTGGGGCCATGGTGTCATCTGGACCAGGACTGATGCCAAGGGCAATGTCTAGGTCCTTGGGCCTACCACAGCCAGGGTCTGTGTTAATGTCTGTGGTTCCTGATGCCATCGAAGGCCATGCTGATGCCAGGCGTCTGGGCCGTTGCGTAGGGCCATCCTGGTGTTGAGCAGCCATGCTGCTATGGGGGCCATGCCAATCTGGGTGGCCTGCACTGTCACCTGGGGCAATGGTGACATCTGAGCCTGGGCTGCTGCCTGGGACCATGTCTGGATCTGTGGTCCTATCATAGTCGGGGTCTAAGATGTCCATGCCTGTGGTGCCACCAAAAGCCACACAGATGTCCAGGGTCAAGGCCACATCCTGTGACCATGTTGGTGTCCAAGGGCTATGCTATCACTGAGGCTATGGTGTCATCTGGGCCAGGGCTGCTGCCAAAGGCCATGTCTAGGTCCATGGCCTACAGCAGCCAAGAACTGTGGTGATGTCGGTGGTTCCTGATACCATCAAAGGCCATGCCAATGCCAGTGGTCTGGGACTCCACCTGTGGCCATGTTGGTGTCCAAGAACCTCGCTATCACAGGGGTCAGGCCAATCCCAGTGGCCTGCGAAGCCACATGGGGCCAGTCCCAGGCTGCTGCCGTGGGCCATGTCTGGGTCTGTATCCTAATAGCAGCTGGAGTCTGGGCTGATGTCAATGGCTTGTGTTGCCACAGGGGATCATAGGAACTGTGTGTTGAAATCCAAGGTCCGTGCTGAGCTAGCCCTGTCTCTCACTGGCTGCAGGATAGCTGGCCCTGCCCTTCGCTGGACACTATAGCAGGAAAGCTGGCATTGCCGACCCCACCCATGGAATAGCTGACCCCAGCACCCGGGAGAGATGGCCCCATCTCAGTGGCCCAGACTGACCAGCTCAACTACCACCCAGACCCACATCCTGGGCCTTGGGTTGGACCACCCTAACAGCTGCCCCATCTTTGACCTGCTGGAGTGGGCAAAGGGACTGCTCCTGCAAAACAGTAACCTCAGAGTCTCCCTGACTGGGGCAACAACAAGATATCTGAGAGGAACTTGGATGAGGGCCCAGCCAGTGATGATGGTGGACCAGAAACCAGAGACCTGGAACCAGACCAAGACTCATTGCAACAAACATTTTGTGGGTGGGGCTGACTGGACAAAAGGGTACACTGCATGACGCACAGCAGCTCCCAGTGCTGCTAGGATGAATGAAGGGGGTTGGAAAGATGGAGGAGAGATGGGGTTTCTTTCTTGGTTGTTTTGTTTTTAATTAACTTAGGGGCATACTCCAGGGGTGAGGAGTGGATATGGAGGGACTGGGAGGTGAGTGGGATTGGGGTGCACAATGTGAAATTTCCAAAGGATCAATAAAGAATTATGTTTAAAATTTAAAATGAGCTAGTGTGCTGATATCATGCTGAAGTCAAACAACTGCCAGAGTTACATTAGCTAGACCTCAGTTACCCTTAACTGAGCATTAGCTACGTACCATGCCACAACTAGGCACTTTTCAGTGTATCATCTCATTCAATTCTTAGCAACAACCACACATGACAGATTTTGTTAACTCTCTTTTCCAGATGAGGAGACTGAAACCCTAAGGTTTAAATGTACTTCCTTATGGAGTCACAGCCTGTAAGTTGAAACTCACATCTGTCTGATTCTTCTATTCGTTACAATGATCATATTTCACTGAAATGTTACAGTCCCACTGCTTGCGTGTAACTTGGAATTATTAGATTTTTTTTTCATTTTGGTATAAACCTTTTCAGATTCCATTTGTCACCTCAGGCAGAAAACTGCCACATAGAGCTGATGCATCATCCCAGGAATTTGTTTCTTATAGCAAAAGTAAAATCAATTTATCTGCTTTTATTTTTCATGGGTGTTTTTCCTCCTCTTAAAACTCTCCTGAGCAATGGGAGCATCTCAAATGACATTTTGCGAGCTAGTGTGCTTGGTGACCCAGCTGCTAACTTTAGCCTCTCTCCTCTTTCTTCTTCGTTTTCATTTTCATTTTGCTTTAAGAAAATAGTGAGACAGCTTAGCTATTAAACCATATACTGCTTCCAAGGTGCAAGTAGGAATTTTACAGTTGGCTTGGACGGGAGCAGATGAGGGAAACAAGTGTGCCAGTTTCTGCATCTGCCTGGCCAGCACTCCCACGGCCAGGCTCTGTATACAGGGAGCTCCACCACTCCACAGCTGGAGAACAGGAAGCGGTATGGAAGGGAAGAAGGACAATTCTCTTACAGGAGGGCTGCTATTGTATCGGGGGCTTGGCGCTCTTCGACCCTTTGCCCTGGGCCATCAGTGGGTTCACC
Source organism: Peromyscus melanophrys (assembly GCA_902168415.1). NCBI lineage: Eukaryota > Metazoa > Chordata > Mammalia > Rodentia > Cricetidae > Peromyscus > Peromyscus melanophrys. The sequence goes on from CABHPR010111106.1 coordinate 15,407, forward strand.
AGACACCTCTCCAGTGACCTCTCACATGATTTCCTTGACACCTGATGACCTCCAGTCAGCCACCGACCACCACTCTTGAGGCCTGTTTCTGGCAGCGTCCTGGTTAATTTTGTTGTTACTTGACATACCTAGGAAGAGGAGACTTCAGTTAAGGAATTATCTCCATCAGATTGGCCTTTGGGCATGTCTGTGCGGCACTTTCTTGGTTGCTGATTGAGTGGGTAGTACCATCCCTGGACTGTATACAAAAGCTAGCTGAGGAGAAGCATGGATCAAGCCGGTAAGCAGCATTCCTCCTTGGCCTCAGTTTAGTTTCTGTTTCTAGGTTCCTGCTTTGAGTGCCTGCCTTGGCTTCCTATGATGATTAACTGGAACCTGTCAGCTGAAATAAACCTTTTCCTCCTCCAAGTTGCTTTTGATCATAATGTTGTATCATAGCACTGTAAAAAGCAAACTAAGGACAAGCCATCTCTCAAAAATCACGATATGATATGAGCCACACTGGTTCTACTGGAAATTAACATCTCTTGCTTCTACAAGCTAGCAGTGCATGCCACTTTTCCTTGTTCTATTATCAGACCAACGGCTATCACAGTCCTCTGGATTACAGATTTTTTCAGGACCTCCAAAGTCCACAGCCCCAGAGCTATGATATCCCCAACTCAAGTCTTCTGTTCTATGAGGCCAATGTTATTAGTTGCTATCTAATAAGGATATTCTTTCAAGGTAGTGTCAGCTAGCCATTGCTATATAACAAATCAAGAGCTGCATGTTTAAATAAAACACCATTACTGAGGGTCACATGTCTACAAGTAAGACTTTTCTTCACTTTGTCAGCTTGTCTAGGCCAGGTTAACACACCTCAGCTACCCTTGTATATGCACATTCAGCCAAGTGTCAGGTCAGCTGACTGCTGGCTGGTCAAAGCATCCCACTCTCATAGGCATCAGTGGACTGACACTTGATTGAGGTGGAGGTGTGATGAGGCTGCGTGTTTCTCATCACTCAGCAGGCAAGCTGGGGCTGGATCACACGGCCAAAGCAGGAGTCCAAGGAACATGCACATAGGCCCATGAAGCCTCGACCTAACAGGAAGGCAGCCATTTCCATCACAGTCTATTCAGAGCAAAGCAAATGCTCGATTCCGAGGACATTCAGAAACAAACTCCACCACTTCTGGGAGTAGCTGCATAGTCAAACTGCAAAAGTGTTTGGAAACAAGGAGGGAGGTGAAGTTGTGGGTACATTTTTAGGATCAGTCTACTGCTGCCATGGGCAATTCCCTGGTCTTTGGCTTTATAAGTAGCTCTAGTTCACGTGAGTTCCACTTAGTCCTGACTCTGTCAAGATATGAAGATGTTCACATATAAGAAAAGCCTTCACTAACACTAACTCAGTCTTGTTTCCTGCCCTTGCCCCTGTGCTATTGAGATGCCTAAACTCACACAGCAGATTATTGCCTTCCTAACTCCCAACCACACATACATCCTGTCAAATTTCATCCTGTTATTTTAGGGAATTTTCTTCATTCCCCTTGAATCCCTCAGAGTTATTGGTCAAACAGCCTGAGAAAACAATTCAAACCATTTCCTGTCAGAAAGTCCAGAAAACCTGGGTCCAGTCAAAACTGGATGTTCTTAAGTCAAACCAACAGTTCTCTTCACACTCAGAAGAACACTCAGATCTACGAGAAGAAATTCAAATCTGCATTTGTACTCTTTGCAGTTTGCAGCAGGAACATCATGGTTCTCCTCATGCAGCACAGATGCATGGTGCCAAGTCAATCCTGCAGCCTTCTGCGGTTATAACCATGAAATAATTCAGAGAGCAAAAAGGAAAGAGGAAATCAAACAGCATGACAGTGAAAGAATAAATCAAAAGGAGAATCCAGGAGAAGGAAAAATTGAAAGAAATTAGCCAGTGGCAAAATTCATTTTGGTGGGGTGTGTGGAACGTTGGGGTATGAGAGAGGAAAGAAGTGGGGCAAATCCCTGGTGGATTCCTGGCCCTTTCTTTGGACTGGAAAAGCTGTTGCCTATTTGGCAGATCTCTTTTAAAGGACTCTTCATTCCCATGCCAGCAGGGAGAAATTTAAAGGGTAAGGCTGACTGATCAATTGAGAAGCTAGGCAATAGTTGAAAGCTTCCAGGGAGCCATTTCCACCTCCCTTCAAAGGGGATCAGTTACAATTCTATCACCACAAAGATGCATCGTAAAACCCACAGCACACCTCACTGAAAGGCTTTTCCCCCAGCTCTGCTTCAAGCCTCCTAAAGACCAAAGCTGCTAGCCTGGATCTTAGGGATTGTTCTGGTACACAAATACGAGGCGAGAAATCACATTAGATGTTTGGGAGCCTGGTTGGCTCCTGCTTCTGCATCTTCTCCATATGGAAACCACAGTCTCCCATACTGTGTGAGAGCTTCTTTCATTAAAGCTTTCAGACCAAGGAAAGCTTTGTGCTCATACGTAGGCTGAAGGGTTTTGAAATAAGACACAAAGATAAGACAAAAAAATGAAAGCAAAAATCTGAAGTGTTACATATATGAGAGAATGGTTGATGGGAAAATTATAATTGTTTCCAAATCTATGAGATAATTGTGGTCTCAGAATTGCCAAGTAATATGAGATCTGATGTTGTTGGTTATCTTTTACTCTTTTGCTTTTTTACTCTTTCATATCTGGGGGGGGGGGCTACCACCCTGCTCCCAAATAAATCACACACAGATGTGTATTCTTACTTATAAATGCCCGGCCTTGGCTTGGCTTGTTTCTAGCCAGCTTTTTGTAACTTAAATTATTCCATTTACCTTTTGCCTCTGGGCTTTTCCTTTTCTTACTTCTGTATCTCTTACTTTCATGCTTACTCCATGGGTGACTGTGTATCTGGGTGGCTGTGTGGCTGTGTGGCTGGGTGGCTGGCCCCTGATGTCCTCCTCCTTCTCTGGCTACTCTTCTTTTCCTCCTATAGTTCTCCTTCTATTCTCCTCTCTGCCTGCCAGCCACGTCCATCCTTTCTCCTGCCTTGCTACTGGCCGTTCAGTTCTTTATTGGACCAGCAGGTGTTCTAGACAGGCACAGTAACACAGCTTCACAGAGTTAAGCGAATGCAACATAAACATCTTTATATCATTAAACAAATGTTCCACAGCATAAATAAACATAACACATCTTAAAATAATATTCCACAATAATCTGAGGGAAGAGTTGGAGAGTGTGTTCTGGGAGACTCCCAGAATAAGTTGCTATGAACTGGTGGCTTAAAATAAGAAAAATTTGTTCTCTTCTAGTCCTAGAGACAAGACATCTAAATCAAGAGTTTACTGAGTGCATGTTCACTCTGAAACCTTAGACAGGGCCTGTCCTCACCTCTTCTGACTTCTAGTTGTTGCCAACAATCCTAGGTGCTCATTGGCTTGTGACAGAGAAACTTTGTCTCTGGCTGATCTTTGTGTGGCCTTCTTCCATAGATGTCTGTGTCTTTGTATCCAAACCCCCCTTATTGAAAGTGCATACATCATGTTGAACTGAGAACCCACCCTAATCCAGTATGGTCTTGCCATAAGTTGATCACATTGTCAAAGACCCAATTGTAGATGTAACCAACTGCCTTATTAAATAAGAGACACAGAGCCAATGTAAAGATGAAAGCCAAAGAGGTCAGAGCTAAGAGTCTTACCGCTTTTCCGCCAGCTAGCCTCTCCCGCCAAGAGACCTCTCCGAAAAGGACTACTTCCTGTGCGTTTGCCTTTAAATAAGAGTCCTTGTTCTGCCTTCTCATTGGTTGTAAACCCAACTAAGTGACTGACTCGTCACTGCCTCTCTGTACAGACCTCCAAGTCTTCTATGGTTGGTATTGAGATTAAGGGCGTGTGTCTCCAATGCTGGCTGTATCCTTGAACACACAGAGATCTACCTAGTTTAGCCTGCCGAGTGCTGGGATTAAAGGTGTGCACCCACCACCGCCCTGGCTTTCGCTATGGCTTGCTAATAGCTCTGACCCCTAGGCAACTTTATTTATTAACATACAAATAAAATCACATTTCAGTACAAATAGAATACCACTATATTTCCCCCTTTCTAATTTAATAAAAAGAAAAAAAAAGGAAAGTTGTAACTGATATAAGAAAAACTATATACAAAAGTACAACTATATACAATATATACAAGTGATGAATACCTAAACAATGTCTAGTCCATTTGTATTTGACAAATTCAGAGAATATAATTCCATTACTTATCCTATTTTGGTAAGTCCAAAATGTACCTAATTCCTTTCTATCCTAACTAATCTTCAACTATAATTAATTAATCTTTAAATATAACTAACTAATCTTCAACCATAATTAATTAATCTTTAAATATAACTAACTAATCTTCAACTCCCTCAGAGACCCAAGAAGGAAATAATATTACCTAACAAAAATAAAAACAGGAAGTGCATGCAAGCAGCTTCCAAAAAATTGTGAGTTGACAGAAACAGCCAGCTGCCTGGACAGTCACCTGAGGTTTCTCGGCAGTGTTGGGGCATCATCTTCAGCCTATAGGCTTAGCGTATCTGACAGACTCATTTGTGAAGTAGGACGTACACAAAGTCAACAGTTCAACCTCACCTTGGGTGAGAGCAGTCCATGTACCAGAAACACCTGAATTCCACTGGTGTCATGTCCTGATTCAGGATTTTAAATTCTGGAAATTGTTGATGGTTTTTGAATTCAGCTGTCCATTCTTCTTGACTGTGTATGTGTGGCTTCATCTCAGCATCCCGTTCTTCTCCACATCCCTCTATTAAATGCCAGTCTGCTTTTCCAGATTGCAAAGGCCACTTCAGGGATGGTGCCATATTGTCCTGGCCTCGGAAGATGCCTTTTGATAAAGCCATAACCACACTTACTTTGGCAAGAATCAGTAGTCCTTTGTTTCATGTTCTGTCTGTCCATTTTGTCCTGTTGTCAGCAGTAGATTCGAGAATACTTTGTTGTCCAGTGGCTAACTTTTGCCACAATGAAAGTTAACTCCATATGCAGTTTCTTCAATGCCCATATTCTCTCTGAAGTAGATTGGTACTGCCAGGAGCCGACATGTCTCATAGTCATAACAAAAAAGAAAAATTTTCTAAGTTATTAAAACATTTTAAATGCCATATTCTGTAGATCTCTGAAGGGTTTGAAGATGACCTGTCTATCTAAAATATATCTGCTCAATCTAGAAAACATACTTAATATGACTACAAGTTCTATTGTAATGTCTAACTACTAACTTTCATTTCTTTATATCCTAATAGTTGGTAATAATAACATTCAAGAATCAGCAATTTGCATTATTTTGTTAAATGAACGGTATAAGTACAATTAGAAATATACATATAGCATTTTCTAACAATGTCAATATATATATATAATTTGTATATAATATAAAACAATCCAATCCCATGTAAAGTATTTAAAACTAGTAATTGTCTTTTTCTTTTTCTTTCTTTCTTTTTTTTTTTTAAACAAGAACCTTAAATCTAACCTCCTTTGCTTAGCCCTTTTCCTAACCCTTGATAACCAGTTGTAACCAACCCCTCTAAACAATGAAAATTATCCCAGACCCAAAACCCATTAAAAGACCAAAAAAACCACCCGTCCCACACCACCTCTTTGGGAATGTGGGCGTCGTATTCTTAAAATTGCTTCCTGCTGGGTATGGGCGAAGGTATCTTTATTCTGAAAAGAAAAATTTTAGGTTAATTGTCAAATTCTAGGAAAGGTAACTATATCCTTCATTATCCAGTCTGTGTATAATACCAAAGTTCAGGATTTATGTCAAGTCCTTATTCAAGTAGTCTTTGAGACTGGATCATCTCAGTCAGCCCTCTCAAAATTGTTCTGAGCACTTTGTAGTTCAAAGCTGATCTGTAGATGATGTTTGTCAGCTTAGTGATGTTATTATTGTCCACGTGGAATTGTTGTTGTTGTGGGGCCCCATCTTTCTGAAGCATCAGGGATAAATTCACCCAATTCCCCAGGCTCCAGATAAATGTGAATTTTTGATGGACAGTATTCAACTTAGTACAGGAGTGAATAGTGTTCCACTAGCCTTTATGGTGGGATAGCAGAAGGAAGAGAGGAAAACAGAAAAGGAGGAAGATTTGGGGTTTTGAACCAATGATATAGTAGCTCCATTGTACTGGACACTTGAGGAAAAATAAAAGAGGTCATGTTCTCTTTAGTAGGATTCACTGGGCCTGTGGACCTTATGAGAAAAGTTCACAAGTTGATGAGCAAATACCTTGAACAGCTATGTATACATCAGCATTTCTTGTACATTCAGCTTATGCCTGACATGACAAAAAAAGTGAACAAATCAGACAAAAATCTAGTAGGTAGTAAAGGTAATAACTGAAATGTTTTAAGTAAAATGGAGTGGATCTGGTGAGAACGATACTGTGGGCTAAGGAAGCAGGAAAGTAGAGCCTAGAGGGTGACACTTGGAGGTAGGGACGTCTGCTGTCAGATCCTCACTGATGAGACAGCAGCTGCTCTGTGGTGACAAGTCCATAATGACACTTAAGAGAAAAGAGATACTCAAGGAATAAGTACCAAGGCTGTGAACAAAATCCATCTTGCCATTTTCCAGAACCAGCAACCAAACCATTATGGACAAAGTGGTAGGAGCAAAGGGTGAGACAGGGGGCAGAAACCAGACAAGAAGAGCCTTGGGAGTCACCCAGCTGTGAGCCCTGAAAGCTACAAAAACAACCAACCTAAAAAGATATTTCCATTGGTGCAATAGTGTCAGAAATGGAGTAACCAACTGCTGTGGGACGATGCTTCTGTACACTGGCTTAATAAAATGCTGATTGGCCAATAGCCAGGAGGAAGTATAGGCAGGGGAGCAGACTAAAGGAATGCCGGGAAGAGGAAGAGCAGAGTCAGGAGTCGCCAGCCAGACATAGAGGAAGCAAGATGTGAAGGCAGAACTGAGAAAAGGTACCAAGTCACGTGGCTAAACATAGATAGGAATTATGGGTTAATTTAAGCATAAGAGCTAATCAGTAACAAGCCTGAGCTAATGGCTGAGTAGTTATAAATAATATTAAGCCTCTGTGTGATTATTTTATAAGCGGCTGTGGGACCTCGGTGCCAGGTGAAACCAAGAAAACTTACAACTACAACCAACCACTTTCTGATTGCCTCAAAGGCCCACTATGAGATGGTTTGATAGGGAGGAAGAGGCAGAGAAAAAGAAGAAGAGGAGGACTTGAAGCTGGGTGGAGGAAGGTGGGAGGAATCAAGGAGGAGGTGGGACAAAGGAGATGAATATTATTAAAATACATTGTATGAAATTCTCATTTAATTATTGTAAGAGTCAGACTTCACTCTGAGTGATATAATAAGCCACAGGTAGTACTAAGCAGAGTCACATGACCTGACTAGGATTTTAAATCAGTTCATGGTGACTCGTATGTTAAGAATATATCTCCCCCTCACCTATCACCACCTGTAACAGATGAGGGAGCTGACCCTCCCCCTTACCAGCTACAGCACTCTGGAAAATGGGCCCTGCTCCTCATCTGGGCAGCACAGTAAAGCTGACCCTGTAGCCAGAGACACAGGTGAGCTGATCCTGAGGGTGTGAGAGTGGGATAGCTGGCCACATTCCACTTGTCTAACATGTGGTGGTGAGGGTGAGGGAAAGATTCCTTCTCCCCTTTCCCCTACCACCTGTGGTGGGCGAGGGAGCTGACACTCCCACTTACCAGCTGCAGCACTCTGGAAAATGGACCCTGCTCATCGCCTGGGCAGCACAGTAGAGCTGACCCTACTAATGGAGGTGCTAGTGAACTGCCCAAGAACATGAGCATGGGAGATCTGACCCCACCATCATCTGCCACATGGTGGTGTGGGCGGGAGAGAGATGCCCCATCCCTACCCCTCACCACCTGTGGCAGGTGAGAGAGCTGGTCCTGAGGTCATAAGAGTGGGAGCGCTGTCCCTGCTCCTCACCAGCTGCAGCACTTGGGAGAGTGGCCCTGCACCTTACCTGGGCAACACAGTAGAGCTGGCCCTGATGGTGTAGGTGTGGGAGAGCTGGCCCTGGGGGTGTGAAAGCAGAACTGGCCCTGCCCCTTGCTCATCACTGCAAGGGGTGAACTAGCCAGGGCAATGCTGGAGAGCTCACCCTGGTGGTGAGGACAAGGGAGAGCGGGCGGGCTCACCAACCCTCCCACTACCCAGGCCCAGAACCAAGATTATGAGTTGGCCACCCCAACATCCACCCCATCTATGATCTGCTGGAGCACGTGAAGGGGCTGGTCCTGAAGACCCAAAGCTGTAGGATCTTCACAACAAAGAGCAACAACAGGATATCTGGGAGGAGTCCCAGTGAGGACCCAGCATCAATAGTGTAGCAGAAACCAGAGGCCTTGAAACAGACCAGTGACTCTGCAATGAACACTTGCAAGTAAAGACAGATGGATAAAAGGGTTTACTGTGTGGCTCACTGTGTCACACTACAGCTTCCATGAGGAGATTTTTTTTCCTTTTTTTTTTTTCTTCTTCTTCCACTTTTTTTTTCTCTTAAATTTTACTTTATTTTATTTTGGGGGGAAGGTTGCATGAGCAGAGGGCAGATACGAAGGGACGGGGAAATGAATGGAATGGAGTTACATGATGTAAAAGACATAAAGAATAAATAAAAAGAAAGTTTTAAAAAAAGGATGTATTGAAGATGTCAGGCAGTTGTAGTGGGTAACCATTCCAGCTTTGGTCTGGAAGTTCCAACCCCCATTGAGGCTTCCGTAACTATCACGCCTACAAGGCGGGGCCAAGGGAGGGCTGGAGACCTGAGATCGGGATGCGAGGCGCTCTCTTGCTTCCTGGACCGGGACGCGAGAGGTAGACCGAGGAAAGTTCTCCAGAGAACACCGCCGGACTGCGCTGCGTCTCTTCCAGAACCCATCATCTACCTATCCCTTCATTTGTGAGTTACGCCTTTAAATAAATCTCCTTTTAACTACGTGGAGTGGCCTTAGTAATTTCACCAATACTTATCTCAAAAAATAAATACTATATTAGGGGCTGTTGAGATGACAGTGAGTAAAAGCACTTGTTATACAAGCTGAGTGACATGAGTTCAAGCCCAGGTACCCAGAGCAGAAGGAGAGAACCGACTCCTGAATGTCATCTTCTGACTTCCACACATATACTGTTGTACACACACACACACACACACACACACACACACACA
>CABHPR010111110.1:0-13546 GCA_902168415.1 Peromyscus melanophrys
AAAAAAAAAAAAAAAAAGCAATTGAAAGGATCCAGCCAATCAATCTGCTTCTTTTAATGTTGAAACAGAGAGTCAGAGATATTGATGACTGATTCTCAGGCAGTGAAGGTTTGCTTGAACTATGTATGTAGGAAGAGGAGAGTTCTGGGATACTTTTCGTTTGATAACCTGTGATACAGTTTCCCAGCAAAGCTTCTTAAGGATTTAACTGGGGGTTGGAGGTATTCTGTGTGGACAGGATCAGGACTGCTGTTGGAGAGAACATCACTAGAGGAAGAAGTGAGGCTTCCCCAGTGTCTGTTCATCGTTGGATCTACTCAGTTCACTTTGGTTTCCTGTAATCAGATTTATGCTAAAGTGATTATAGGCGCTGCCTGTGAACTGTGAAAGGTGGTAAGACGAACCTTGGCTGGAGGAACTCCTTTGGGCTCTCTGGAAACAGAGTCCCTGCAAATGGTTTCAGAATGCTCAATTCCCAGCCACAGCCCAAAGCACCACAGTCTGAGTTTAGGGAATTCAGATGTTTGCACAAAAGAAGCCAGGTTGAGGGAGGGAAAAGCCACAGCGGGGGCTGCAGAAACCTAAGCATGTGGTGCTGCAGAAACCCAAGCATGTGGTGCTGAGGCCTTGGACAAAGCTGAAGTCGTCAGCATGGAGGGGAACCTCGATCCAACTTGAGTTACGTTATGACGTATCCTTGGCTGCTTGGCCCTAAAGGGGAAAGAGACAAAAGTGACAGGGGGGTTTCTCAGCCTTCAGTGGTTGGGAGATAGCAGTGGGCAGTCTGAGACGGCAGACAGTGAGCCTGCTGGATGGAAGGAGATGGGTCCGTTTGGAGTGACGGGTCAGCCAGGAATGGCAGAGTTAGGAGAGCTGCCGTCCCAGTAGACATACAGCTCTTACCTGAAGACTTAGGAAGTAGACAATGTTCATGCCTCAATCCATTAAACTCGTTTGGAAGTACAGGAGGCCCAGAACAAGGCAGAACATTGCTGGGCCATCACCGTTTGTTTTGTTTTGAGACAAGATCTCATGTAGCCCAAGATGACTTCAAACTGTGTAGTCACACGGTTTTTGAACTCCCAATCCTCCACCCTCCACCTCCCAAGTGCTGGGATTACGGAGCTGTGCTGTCATGCCCAGCTTTGTTCCTTTTAAACAGAAACTCATCATTGTATAAACTTTCAATCTTAAAAACACAGGAAAAAAAAACATGGACCACATATGCTCGTCACTTAGCTTCAGCATTTATCAGCGATGGCCATCTTGTTTCATCAACCCCCTCTACTGAGCATTTCATTTCTGCTGGAGTATTTAAACTAAACTCGAGGTTTTTATATCCTACTTCATACATAAATCCTGGCCTGGAATTCTTAGTACTCCCGCCTCAGCTTCTTGGGTAGCTAGGATTACAATGTGCACTGCTGCACACGACTTGACATTATCTTTCTTGTATTTCTTCTGTCCTGACTTCTCAGTCGCCATAGTTGATGCTGCGTAGGTTTCTGAGGAGAGATTGGGTACCAGGTTACCCAAGGAAATCATAGAACCTGGTATGGTAGTCACAGCTGTAATTCCAGCATTTGGAAGGTAAAGGCAACGCTATCAGGAGTTCAAGGCTGGCTTTGGCTATGTAGCAAGTTGGAGCCAACCTGGACCACATGAGACTTTGTCTCAACCAAATGAACAAACAAAAACTCCAATCCTAAAGACAACGTGAAGTTTCCTTACCAGCACTGTGTTCAGGGGGGCAGCATGTGCAATGCCGTGTCTAGCCATCTAAGAGATGCAGAAGTGGAAATGTCTTTGCTTGGCTCTAAGGAGTTTATCATTCAGTTGGAAGGAACTAACAGAAACTAACAGATTAACTCAGCAGTGCAGGCGGGAAGTCAGGTAAAGCTCAAACCCCAGCCTTGACATCTAACAGCTGTGTGGGCCTGAACAAACTGCCTGGCATTGCTGAGCCTAAGTCCTCCTCTTTAAAAGAGGGATAAAAACTCTGCTGGCTTCAGGATTGTATTAAAAGCAGGAGTGTGGCCGTGACAGTAGACACTGGAGCTGACACTAGCCCCGAGGGAGCAGATTTCTCCTGACAGTACGGATCCACAGTCACCAGCAGGACTGAACACTATGTGGCCTCATTTGAGTCATCTCAGCAACCCCGTTTTCTATGTCTGCAAACTAAGGCTTAAAGAACCAGTCTGTGCAGACCTGTGCAGTGAATGAATCAGGATTCCAGCCTAGGTAGGCTGATTCAGAACTGAGTGCTCACACTTTAGAGTGTCTTGCTTCTCCATATAGGTTAATAAATCTCAATTTCCTTTTTAGGATATTGTTGTATCCTTGTAAATTGTTATCTATTTGGTGGAATTATCATAAAAATTAATAAAACATTTGCAGAGAGTATATGATCAAATGTATTTGTTTTTTAGTGATTGTTATAAAACTAATATGAATTATTTATACAAATGGTTAGACAGTTCTGTGCAATTATTAAATTGTGCACAGCCGACAAAAAACCTGACAAGAATATGGAAAATGGTGACATTAACATGCATTGAAGCCTTTATGGTGAGGGAGGGTGGGTAGGACCCAGTGGGTCTTGGGCCATAAAGAGAGCTAAAAGTCATTTCCCTAGGAGGTGGGGGTAGGGTGGGTTCCATACTAGACTTCCTGATCCACCTGTTAATACAGTGAGTAGTCAGAAATATTTGACTAAAAATTGTTAATATTTGAGTAGTCAGAAAGAGAAGGTATGTGTCCCTGACCCCTTTAAGCAGACTGCATAAAAAATTATAGAAAGTTGCCCTGTCCCAGGTTCAAGTGCTCTGGGTAAGTCTCAGGCCACTGCCTGCTTCTGTGGTCTCAGCATGTCACTGACCTTTGCATCTCGATAAAGGGAGGTCATAAAGGACAGAAGGACAAGGGTTGTTCGGCGAACTGCATGAAATAATGTAACATCCAGGGCAGAACCTTGAGCAGCCAAAAACTGCAGTGACTGTAGTCCCGCCCTCTGGGTTGCCCCTCCTGTCCATCAGGATTGCAGTCTCCCCGCCTCCTACCTCAAAGGGCAGCCAGGACCCTGGGGGAACCACTAAGGCAGCAGAGTGGACATGTTTTAAGGACACTCCTTTCACAAATCAGGACCCTGAGTAACAAAAGAATAGAATAGAATCAAGAAGAGGGGATTGCATGTACTCATCTGGTCCAGGTATTTCCTTGAGATACAAACTTTTCCCGAACTTCTTGAAAATTTTAGAAGGCCATTTGCTCTAAGACGACGACGATGTCTTTAGTGTAGGGCTTCTGACTGCTGTTTGGATTATTCCCTTTCCCCAGGAATCAGGCGCTTAGTGCTTGGGCTTGTGCAGGTAGGAGAGATGTTCAAAGCCACTAACCTTGCTTATTGTATGTGCTCTTTTCTCAAGCCGTATACAGGACACTGGGGAGATGGGTGTGGTCTGTGGCAAAGCAGGGGAGTGATGCCAGCTAGGGAAGGTATAGAATGCATCCCACGAGAGGCTTCCATGGTGGAATTGGAGGCTCAGGAAAAAGCACCTAGGGATTGATTGTGAGTTAACCATAGTGACCAAAAAGAGGAAATAGCATGTGTAAGAATAAGGGACTGGTAAATGCTCAGCCCTAAATAGAACATCCATATCACCCCCTCCAAGGCTTGGGGAACATTGTGGAAGAGAAAGCAGAAACAGCATTAGAGGCAGAGGATTGTGGAACCCTGTCTTCCAGGTATGACGTGGCCCTTGCACTCTTTTTTTTTTTTTTTTTTTAAGATTTATTTATTTATTACAATGTTCTGTCTGTGTGTATCCCTGCAGGCCAGAAGGGAGCACCAGATCTCATTACAGATGGTTGTGAACCACCATGTGGTTGCTGGGAATTGAACTCAGGACCTCTGGAAGAGCAGTCAGTGCTCTTAACCACTGCGCCATCTCTCCAGCCCCCCTTGCACTCTTGAACGCTCAGCAGTGGTGATTGATTACCTGCACGAGAACAGAATCTATTGGCAGTTAATGTTCACTGGGGGAGGAAGGGACATTTTCTCCAGTGGTGTAGCTGCTGGTAACTTGCCATGCTGTGTAAATAAGCCCTCACTCCTACTTTTTTTTTTTTTTTTTTTTTTTTTTTTGGTTTTCTGAGACTGGGTTTCTCCGTGTAGTTTTGGCGCTTTTTCCTGGAACTCTGTAGACCAGGCTGGCCTCGAACTCTCAGAGATTCACCTGCCTCTGCCTCCCAAGTACTGGGATTAAAGGTGTGTGCCACCACCGCCTGGCCACTCCTACTCCTGTAAGCAACTATAATCACACTCACTGGGTCACAAAACATCAAAAACCCAACAAGGCAGTAGAAGGGGACCAGTTAGGAAGAGAAAGTGATCAGTGGGCGTGGAAAGGTGTCAAGAGAGGTAATGAAGGGTGAATATGAATAAAGTACATTATACATATGTATGAAAGTGTCATAAGAAACCATTGTTTATACAATTAATATGCTAATAACAAATCAAAACCCCTAGAAGTGAGAAAAAAGAATGAATTCTTGATGTTGGGACCCCAGGGGGAGCTAATTCTACAACGTTGCCAGGCTCTCAGAACTCTCAGTAGAGGAGACGGCCTAGAAACATGGCCTTGGCCTGCTGACGGCAGAGGGTCTGGGACAGACGACACAGAAGAAGCGCCTGTGGCAGTCTGGGGCCTGCCATGTGAGCCACCCCATGTGAGCAGCACGTGCCTCAGCGCTCTGGAGTGTTTTCTCATGAATGAAATGAGGATTCCACAACATCCTTTTTGTCCCTCAGATCTATGGGTCTCTGAAATTATTTTTAAAGTGGGGGGGGGGGAGAATCAAGTGAGTACTGAGAACAGATTTCAGTCCTTATTAGGTTGCAGAATGGGAACAGAGACAGAACCTGGTACTGAGAAAGAATCCAAAGAAATATTTGAGAAGAGATAGCTTTGATATTGAGTAGGAAGACCATAGCAATTGTAGTCAGTGCCAAGCCTGAGCTACCAACAGACAAGACATGAATCACAGGAGAAATCTAAGGAAGGAGGAAAAAGCCCTCCCAGGAGCCGAAGGGCATTTAAAAACAAGTACCAGAGGTCTCTGCTGGGAGGGGTGAGCTGCTTGGAAGTACAGAGATCAATGACTATCACAGGAGAATATGCCAGGGTACCGGAGAGGAGAACCCCCCTGAAGGCGTAGGCTGGGGTGATGAAGCATGGCGTTGCTGCTCCCTGTTCTGCATGGAGGCACCGGAGGAAGCTGACAGGAGGAGGCTGGCTCTTCAGCCCAGAGGGCCAACTGAGGCACTATGTGAACTTCAGTCACTGGGCAGAAGTGATGTGTGTGTGTGTGTGTGTGTGTGTGTGTGTGTGTGTGTGTGTGTGTGTGTGTGTTGATTTATGACAGTAGATGTTTGTATTGGGCACTTGCCTGGAGTTACCTGAAGACTGCTTTGGTTCAGTGGTAGTAGGATCACGTAGGAAGCTGGAAGAGCTAGGCTACAGAGAAGCAGTGGTCCCTGAGAACTCCCAGGATGGAGAACCGAATGGGTTTTCTCTCCTGTGGCATCACACATAAGCCAGATGCACAGTCAGGCACTGTCTCCCGAGTCATAGCAGCAACAACAACATCTGTTGTCTGCCAGATGTCAGGCCAGACCCGTTAGCTGCCTGGCCATAGGTCTCATAAAAATTCGTCAAGGCAGCACTATGTGTTTATCCCCAGTTTACTGTATATTCCAGGGAACCTTACAGGGTTGATACTCAAAACTCGTAGTAAATTGCAGAGATAAAGATTCGTAACAAGTTTTCCTCGACCTCTTCCACATGACACAATAGGAGTCCTTGTCCAGTCCACAGCAGCTGCATCACCTTGCCACACTTACAGTAATGCAGAACATAGCCACTCCAAATACTACTGCTTTGGAATGTTTGCTTTAGTAAATATAAAATGATATTTCTCTTATCTTTAGTTTACACTTCTTCGATAATGAGTGAAGGTGTACACTATGTTTGTTGATGGTGCTCCCAGGGGAATTGTCTAGCCCCTTGTGTCCCAGAGGAAGGTAAGGTGGTCCAGCACATTTAAGTGACCCATCCAAGGTCACACAGCTAGTTAGAGAAGGGCCAAGGCCAGAACTGAAGATCTAGTTTGATCTTCTCAGCTCTCCTGACTGTCCCCACACCACCACCCTGAGCCAGACTCCCACCTCCTGCCCATACTCAGAGATGAGAACCCCTTTGTCCCCTGGGCTGTCTAGGATAAAGAGAGAACGAGACAGCGTTGGCCAGAGCATCCACACATGGAGTCCTTTCTACACAAAGCTCTGGGACCTCTTCTGTGAATAATAGCGATCCACTCAGGCATACTTTAAAATAGCTGGTTTGTTTTGATTTTTTTTTTTAATCAAAGGAGAAAAACAGCAGAGGAAGCAGATGGTATACTTTAAAAGAGTTGTCAATGGAGATTTCTAAAAGCCAGTATAAAGACCAGCTAATAAACTTGCATCACACCCAAGAGCTCCCGAAGCACTTACAGCAGCCATTGTTGTAGTCTAGTTCAGTGTGCACCACTGGACAGCACACTGCTTTCTCGAGTTTCACTCTGTTCCTTATTACTGCTAATAAGATAGAGTCTGCCCTTGTCATCATCTCTACCGTACGAAGGGCAAACTGAGACTGAGTAAGGTTGTAATACAGTACATGGCAAGGCTGGGCTTAAACCTGGGCTGGATGGCAGTACTTGTTCTCATCATTGCTGTAGATGCTGAGGATGTGGTCCATGGCAAGGGCAGAGGCTGCACACATTTGACCAGCCAGATATTTAAATAATAGGTCTTGACCCAGAGAAGACACCCAAAGGCCCCTTGTTGAGATCCCTGTTTGAGATGAACAGCAATAGTACTTTTCTACTCTGCTAATCAAGATGCAAGAAATGGGCTGAAATGATCCAAAGTCAAGCATATTTTTGCCTCCTGGGCCACAATTTCCTCCCTCCACCCCTGTGCATGTATGTGCATGCGTGCGCGCGCGCGCGCACACACACACGTACATGCATGCACACTCAGACACACACTGTGACATACTATACCTCACACATGCAAAACAGCTAAGAATAAGATGAGTTCAAATAACTCAACCCAACAGTTGGTTGAAATTCCAGACCCCAAGGCTGGTGGGCACAATGCCAGGGCTTTCTAATTCCATCTCTTGCCAGCAGGCTGCCATCTCCATTTTAAAAGAGAAGAGGCATTTTGTTTTCAGCAATAGTTGCAAGAGGCTTTTCAGTGTCAATTCCTTTTGGCCCTCCCTAAGCAAAATTGAAGAGCTAGCTAATCCTTGTCTTTCTTAATGTGTGGTTTTCCTCGATGAGCTGACAAGTGTCATTTAAGAGAATCCATGTATGACTGCTCAGCTGCCTTGTGTTGCCTGTAGCAACTAAGATTTCTCCATAAACACACACACACCAGTCCCTGCACAGCAGGCACTGCCCAAAACAATATGTAAACAGCATCTGGCCTCCTCCTCACAGCCCTCAGGGGAAACTGAGACAAGAGGTTCTGAATAGCTTGCCTGAAGTAACTGTAGCTGGCCAGTAAAAGCAACAGGCTCAGGATTCAGGTAACCTGACTCCTGTGGGCTACTCATAAGTAGTAGAAAGTTGCAATTTCTTCTACTGTAAAGTTCATTGTCTCCATGCTAGACTTTTCTCACACAGGCACTGAGCCTGCAGTTCATGTATCCTGTGACCTTGGGGATAAGAAAGAACCTAACCAAGCCACAGCAAGCAATGGGAAATGAGTTAGAGCCCATTTATGTTGATGATTTATTTTGTGAGGGAGATTTGTCCAGTGAATGAACACATGAACCTTGGCCGTTTGTAGCTTCTGTCTGCCACTTTGATGTCATGACTGATTTTGTTTGATACTCTGGGTCATTTCATTTCGGTACTCATAAATTCACGTATCGCCATCTATGCCTTCAGCCCCACTTCTGCATTTGGGATGGTCGACTCAACCACACTTCACCTCCTGTGCATTTGACCCCTCATGCTAAAAATAAAGGTGGGGTGAATGTGTAGATTCCTCACAGGACAGACAGATGGTGGTTTTACTAGAGGAGTGTGGTTTATGCTGTACAGCAGCTGCATGTATAGAGAAAATCACTCCAGTGACCTATTTTCAGATCATGACACATACATTTGGCTAAAAATTCAGCATGCACTTTCTCAAGAAGGAAGTGAATATAAACAACCTCATATAGTACCCTGTACATCAGAATCCTGTGTTTTAATGGTTTCCCTTTGACCTGTAATATAGTATGTTGGCCATGGGAAAGGAAATCCCCTTCTAGTCTCTGTGGTGATAGGGAAACTGTAGGAAGCTACAGCCTGTATTCTCTGGATATCATCCTGGTGACCCTCTCATTTTATTAGGAATTTCTAAGAGTTCAGCTCCCCAGTGTCTCTCAAGGCATGGTGCTGAGCATGGGACAAGGACTCAGGACCAAGTAGGGTGGGTTGGGTGAACTGTGAAAAGCTGGTGTATAGAGGTTCTCCAACCTACCAAAGCACCTCTCTTGTCTCCTCCAGCCTCAGCCACTACCCAGATACCCAGATACCAGTGCCCCTCTTTGTGACATCACCTCAGACCTCTGTTCTGAGCATCAGGCTTGGATTCCCTGTGTAATGGGACGTCACCAGTGTTCCTCCAAACATCATGATAACTCTTGGTCCCCAGGCACACACACACACACAAAATTATAGGACCTACACTCCTGATGCCCCCAAAGCCACTGTTGGTTGTCTTAGTCCTTCTCAAAAATGCTGCTGTTGCCCATTTCATTCACTGATGAATCCCAACTACTTAGAATGATCTCTGTCACTTGGAAGGCACACAGTACCTACTGAATGAATGAAAGTCTCTCTTTACCTTCTTGATCAGTTCTCATTGATCAAGAATTGATGAGTTTTCATTCCTTAGCCTAACCTAATGGTCAAGGCCCTTGGTCGCTGTGTGCTTTCTTAGTGTATGGCCATTTCCAGTGATTTGTTGTTGGCACATACGTTCATGTTCTCAGCTTGGCCTCGCTGTTTTTCAGAGTACTTTTATTTTCCTTTCCCATGCTGCTTGGCTGCATCAGATCTTCAGTGCCCCTTTCTTGATTTCATGTTCTTTGTCTCCTCTCTCTCTTTCCCTCTCTCCTTCCTCCATCTCTCCCTTCCTCCCCTTCCTTCCTTCCCCCTTCTCCCTTTCTTTCTCCATTTTTCTTTCTTCTTTCCCTCCCTCCTCCCCTCCCTTCCTTTCCCTCTATCCACTGTTATGTAAAACCACAGGGCAGAACCAGTATTGGCACTGAGAGAACGTAGAGGCTGCCCAGAGGGTACGAACTGTGCCCCTGGCTGAGGTGGCATTTTACACAGTACCAGCTGGAGCTGGGGCTTGCAGTGCTGATGTCTGTCTGTCTGTCTGCATTGGTAAAGATGGCTCCACCTTGCCTCCTTTATTTAGAGCAAACAGTGAGCAGAACTGATAAAGGAACAAAGGATTTTGGTGGCAGGTGAAGTTAAACAGGGAGCTTCTTTTTCTTAAAAAACGGTCTTGCTATATAGTCTGGGGTAACCTTGAACTCAGGACCCTTCTGTCTCAGCTTCCCAGCCACCGAGATACAGGCGTATATCCCCATGCCCATCTTGGGGTGAGTCTCTGAGAGATGAGGAAGATAAGAGAGGAAGCACTTCATAGAATGTTTCTGAGCTCCTCTCTGACCCCATTTGCTGGGTCTTTCCATACACAATTGTGTGGGGACAGACTAAACACATCAAGAATGTTCTGTATGGAAGCAAGGACAGGACAAGAACAAAGTTCCTCAAGCTATAAATTGTTATAGTGCAATCATCCAAAGGACACTCCAAGCTAGAACAGTGAGTCTGGGAGAAGAGGGTGTAAGTGGAACTTCTAAATAGTGGTGCTGCCGTCAGAATTCTGACACATACGTACGATTTAGTTAACTGTTTAGAAAGGTTGATCGTTCAAAAAGGCAGTCAAGCATTGCCATTGGATCACTGAGGGGATTAGAATGCTTGAGGTCTTCATCGTTTGTGTTGGTGCTTCTGGTCCCCGTGCCCATGAAGGGGGAAGAAAGGGATGTAGGACTTTGGACTCCTTTATCGCTTTGAATTGGAATCTCTCTACTTCATATCACTGTTAAGTCCTTGGATTTCCTATGCGAGTTCCCTTGGGGGAAAAAGTTCTGCTGTTGAAAGAAAAAAATCTACAAGTCATTACATTAATTGAAGATGCTTCTTAATTGCTTTCCACGGTTGTAGGATGCTACAGCATTCTGCATGTCATTGTAACCCTCTGTCTTGTCTGTGTGTATAACACTCCCATGGGTCTGCAAGGCATTCCACAGAGTACACCAACCTTTGTAGCTGCTGCTGGTGGGTGGTTCTTGCCATAGCTTTCCCCTGTTGTTACTGATAGCCTGTTCCTAGCCTGTGACCTGGAATGGATTTTTGACTCCTATCATCATGCCTCCTCTGATCCCCTCCTTGGACACCTGCCTGCTCCTCGTCAGTCACACTGCTGCTACCTGATCAGTGATGGTGGGTGGTGTGTCTTCCCTGCCCACACCTGAACTGACATCACAAAGTACAGTGTGCAATTCCCAGTCACATATAACAACCCCCTTGTATGCATCAGCCTAGAGGAACACATTGTCTTACATTGTATTGCCTTGTAAGAACAGCTCAGGTCACTGTCTTGTTTGACAACTGCAGTTGAAATGTATTACTGTCTGGGACTTCCCTACACAGTGGGCTTGTCATGGCACAGGCAAGCAGAAACTAGGTTCTTTGCTTCTTATATTACTGTTGCCTACACCTTTGTGTTTACATCTCAGGATGTGCTGTGTTGCTTTGATTGGTATAAACTTGTGCCCCTGAGAATCTGAATCAGGAAGAAAGAACCTAATGTCTCCTTTGTGGCTTTTAACAAAGTACTGAAACATGACAAAACTATCTGGGTATCGGTGAAAAGGACCTGCTTTTCACTTTCTCTTGGCTCAAATTTCTAAGTTGATGTCAACAAACAACTGATACTTATAGAATTTAATGCATCCCACAGGTCAAGATAAATACATATGATATGGAGAAAATATTACCAAAAATAAATCAATAAGTACATAAATGAACAAATAAAACTTAAAAAATCAGCTACTTGAATGAACAGAAAATAGATTGTGCTTAAAAGAAAGACATTTTAAATAAGATCTGTTGCCTTCATGACCAGCAAATCCTACCATCTTAAGGACATACTAATCTTGTCTGTCTGTGCCAAAAATCACAAGACCTTTATTCTTGTTCTCATGCTCCATGCAATGCTCTATTCAGAAAGTTCTGGGATTTTTTTTTTTTAAATTTCCTGGCTCTTTTGATGTTCCTTCATTGGATACACCCGAGGCTGTGGGTCCATGGGTTCTTACATTAGAACAGAGATGGAGTCAGGAGGATCTTTCAAACCAACTTCCATGTAGAATCTGTTAGAAAGTCCTATATGCATTTCAAAATTACATCAGGAGAAGCTAGGGAGATGGCTCAGTGGATAAAAGCTGTTGTGCATGCATAAGGACTTGAGTTCAAATCCCCATGAGAATGGTTTATCTCACTGTGAGTTGGTCATGGAAAGGAATCTCACAGAGAAAGTCAAGTGCAGTTTTGAGAGCTTCTTGGAACATGGAGAAAAGCTGATTAGCACATTGTATAGAAAAAGCAGAATATAAATTTTATTTGTCACCATAGCTGTGTGAAAATATAGTGATGCAGATATTAGCTGTTGTCTTTTACCCATCTTAATGTTTTAGCTTTTCTGTGAGGAACATGGATTTTGATCATTAGATAAGGTGTGCATTGAAAACAGAAGCATCATCTTTGTTTTTCAGTTCTGTTTTTCATACTGCCCCTGGCCCTATAGACATCTCTAGAAACTGTTTTTCAATCTTGGCTAGCATAGGAGCACCTTTATGCATTGCAGGGCATTTAGTAGGATCTTAGCCTCTATGTCATGAGATAACAATAACTAGTTCTCGATTGTGACTACCCAAAATTTCTTCATACATCACTAAGTGTCCCCTGAGAATCCCCTACTTGAGAAACACTGTTCTGGAATCATGTGCTGATACTTTCCCAAGTACTCAACCCTGGGGGACCCCACATGAAGTTGCAAGGACCGTTGAGTATGTATGCACAGTAATAAAGTCTATGAAAATCTGGGATTCATTCACCTGTCTATAGAAAGAAAAACACTTCTTCACCAGAGAGGTGTTTGGTCTGAGAAAGATGTGGCATCAGGCAGCCCTAGCTCTTCTTCCCTCTGTGGGGTAGGATGTCCTAGGAGGAATTCAGCTGCTTGTTGCAAAGGTCCAGTGAGGAAGGGGTCTGGTGATTGACAAGGCTCCTAAGGACAGAAATGCCGGCAGCACTGTTCACAGGAAGGAGGTAGAAGCCGAATTCCCAGCCTGAGAGGGGAACGAAAGCAGAAACGCTGTTGACTAGACATTGTGGAGCCTGGACCAGAGCACTAAAGCTCCTTAAATTCCTCCTGTCCGGAGCAGGCTTGTCCTCAGAGCTGGGGGCAGCTCTCAGCATGTGGGTTAGGAGGTGGATGGGCGGGTGCTGAAAAACACCTGCACAGCCGCACAGAGGCTGGGATGACAACTGAGACGTGTACCTGGTGTTGAGGCAAGACGGAAAAAGAGCTGACTTTTCTCTAGGAGAGTCCGGAGAAGTGAGTGGTGCTTTCAAAATGACCAATGGGGAAAGTGTGCTTTGAGCGCTTTGTAGTTCCCGAATGATGTGATCGTCAGTGTTTGTAGAAGTTTCTGACTGCCAGCTCCTCTCATGGCCTGACTGCTGATCATTTCTCTGGTTTATATGAGACCTAATCCAGGAACAAAACACTAATCATGAGATCTTTTTTTGCTATGGGAAAATATACTTGCTTTATTGTAATGTCCTTTATGATGAGTTTTCCAGAAATAATGTGTGGAAAAAGGTTTCTTATACAGTTGGCCTTTTCTGTCCCTATGTGTGGATTTTTGTGCCCTTGTCTTCCTCCATGGCCAATGGCTAATTTATTTTTCATCCTGTGCTAGATATAATAAAGCTTGACGTGTTCCTTTTTAATAATGTGTAGAGCACAAGGAAAATGAATAGGGGATTATCAAGATAATGGTTCATATTGAGTAATATATATATATTGCATGAAATAAATTATTCAGTTAATCTAATGATATAAAATTTCCATTTTATATGTCAAAACCAATCAAGTAGCAGCAATTTCACATGGCCCAGCCAAATACTAATGTTGGCTATAAAGAAAATTTTTGTGAAGTGAATATTCTATTTTTTATTGCTTAAAAAAAATTCAGAGTTTCATTTCCCTGAAGATGGAGTCAAAAACTTTGGCTGTGTATCGTGTTGGGCATGGCTGGAATTCAACACATTATTTTTGTTTAGAATCTTGTTT
>CABHPR010111111.1:0-13880 GCA_902168415.1 Peromyscus melanophrys
GAGACTGGGTTTTCCAGTCTGCTTCACTTGCCCAGTTCAGATTCTCCTTTTCAGCTTTCCCCTGCAGCTAGGTTTTCCTTGTATTTAAATAGTTAGTGCAAGTAGAGATGGCGTCTCCCTCTACTTGCTTTGATTTTTGTACGTTATTTTTTCAGGGCTCAGATTTTCTTACCTCTCAGATTAATAATACTCAACTCAAAACTTGTTGAGAGGATTGAGTGAACAAGTTTGGTGCAAATGTTTATAGCATTGGACAGATACTTAACAAAATGTGTCAGGTGTGTCCAGCGATTTATATCCTTTTATTTTTTTGAAGGATAAACTATTATATTCCCTCTTTGTAGAGTTAATTGGACACAGAATATTAAAGAAACAAAACCCTTTTCTAAGGAGATGTCAAAATAGCTTAGTAAGTAAAGGTACTTTTGGCCAGGCCTGCCAACCTGAGTTTGATCCCAGAACCCAGATGGTAGAGGGAGAAACTGACTCCTCGCAGGTTGTTCTCTGACCTCCACACCCACGCAGAACAAGAAAGAAAGAGTCCCTAAATAAATACATAATTTTTTTAAATTATCAAAGAAAAAGTTCTTAAGTTTATAAGTGGCAGAACCCAGGTAATAACCCAGAAACCTGTGTAATTTGGGACAAAGTACAGTGGCAAAGTACATTTCTACTATGCACAAGGCCCCAGGCTCCATTCTCGCCACTGCAAAAGCAAGTTAGTAGACATCCTGAGAAACAGGATCTTTTACCCGTAACTATAGTCTACTGCTTCTTTTATAGTGGCAAATGACCCACAGAATCTAAGAGTGTGTTTTCATGATTGACCATAGGCATGTTTGAAAGGTATTTTGTCTTTTGTCCAGTGAATTAAAAATTCATTTGATGGTTTTCGGGCAATTCTGTGTACCTTACAGTGCTAAGTACTGAAAGGAGGGGGAAAGAATACTATGTAATCCCTGTTTTAAAAGAAGTTAAGGGGGGTGGGGGTGGAGAGATGGCTCAGAGGTTAAGAACACTGGCTGCTCTTTCGGAGGTCCTGAGTTCAATTCCCAGCAACCACATGGTGGCTCACAGCCATCTGTAATGAGATCTGATGCCCTCTTCTAAATAAATAAATAAATCTTAAAAAAAAGAAGTTAATAGAGTTGGTATGATGGATGAATCGGCAAGAGTGCTTGCTATGTGAGCATGGAGACCAGACTTTAAATTCCAAGTACTTACTTTTGGGAGAAAAAAAAAGGCCAGGCATGGCTGTGTGCCTGTAACCCCTGTTGGGAGCAGCAAACACAAATCCTGAGTTCCCTGGCTGTCATCCAAGCCCAAAGCGTGAGTTTCTGCTTTGTGAGAATAAGGAGGAAGATGACATGTCCTCCTCTGTCCTGAGCACAGGCAGGTGTACCCATACACTTTTGGGTGTCTAACACACACACACACACACACACACACACACACAGTTAGTGATTCAGTAAGAGATCCAGGTATGTATATAAATAATTATAGCACAAGCTAGAAAGTGATTGATGTGTCATGAAGAGAGCAGTCAGACTTTGGGCTAATAGGAAGAGGAGACTGTTTTTAGGTAACGATGGTGAGGGTGAGATTCTGCTTGTAGAGTTTAGGGAAAGCTTTGAAGGCAAATAGCAATTAATCCTGGACTTCTGGGATGAAAATGATTAGTGCTGGGGTTTGCTGAAGTGTATGCTCAGAGGTAAGATAGCACAGGTGCCTATGACTGCTTTTATGGAGGAAAGGGCACCTGTCTGTCTGCGAGCCTTAGCTCCCATCTGGGAAAATAGAAAGGATTCTGTGAACTTTGCTTGAACTCTGTTCTTTCTGAAGAACTTGAAATCATACATCTGTGGTATGAATTGTTTCTCAAGAGACTTTATCAAGTTTTATGATTAGTTTGTAGAAGTTCTGTGTGTAAGCCAGTCTCCAAAGGAATCAGTCTGTTGTGAGAGTAAATTTGCCCGTTGCTTTAACAGTAAGGCTCTGACAGGCAGGTGGTTTTAGCTTGAAGAGTGTGGGTGAGGCAGTCACCACATCAGTGCGTCTTCTGTTTCATCACAGTAACAGTGAATCGCTTTGAGAAGGAGAATGTGTTCCAAACCCTTATCCATACTGTACTTCTAGTTGTTACGGGGGGCAGCCTCTTAGCTAAAATCTGCAGGAAAAGCCAAGACTAGGAGAGCCAGGTGTAGTGTATCCTTGGAATCCCATCCCATAGGAGGCAGAGGCAGGATAATCTCTAGTTAGAGATAAGCCTAGTCTATGTAATGAATTCAAGGCCATTATAGGATTACATAATGCGACTCTGTCCCTCTCCCCTCCCCCCTCCTCCCTCTCTCTTACACACACATACACACACACCCCAAACATCAAAGAAAAACCTAGGAAATAGATACAAGATGGTTTTTGTGTGATAGAAGTTTTACTAGTAGTGTTAAGTTAGGGGTTTTTTGTTTGTTTGGGTTGTTTTTGTTTTTTGTTGTTTTGTTTTAAGGTTTTTCAAGACAGGGTTTCTCTGTGTAACAGTCCTGGCTGGCCTGGAACTCACAGAGATCCACCTGCCTCTGCCTCCTGAGTTCTGGGAATAAAAGTGCATGCCACCACCACCCAGTGTTAGTCTGGTTTTTAAATCAACAATTTTAGGAATAAGTCCTATGAATAGCCACAGGAAAAAAAAAAGATTTAAGGTATGGAAAAAGGATGAATTTGAGTAAGTTCTTGAAGAAGAGTTGGAAATAATTGCACTCAACTGATAGCTTAATCTGGTGTGAAAAACTTAGGGTAGGAGGTTCAGAATTGCCTGATGGAATTTGTGTGGAATAGGCAAGAATGCTGAACAGTAATTTGAGGAGAGGCTTGTTTTGTTAATGCTTTTAGGGGAGGGCTTTTTGGCTCTTTGAAATGGGGTCTTACTATGTAGCCCTGACTGGCCTGGTACTTCTCATGTAACCTAGCCTCCCAGGACTAGAGTTACAGTCATGCATCAAAATACTGACTTGGAGTACTGCCTGACATTGTTTTTTCATCATGCTGCTTGGGAAAATCCATCGATACTGGGAAGAAGACATTTTCCAAATGCCTGCTTATATAGCTGCCTGGTTCAGCTCTCAGTTTGATTGGATATATGCTACAGTTCATGCCTTTTTCCTCTTGGCCTACACAGAGTGACTTTTTAGTTATTCAGAGATCTCCAGAAACTCGCTATTCTGAATTCCTACAACATATGTGATTTACACGACATTATCTAACGCTGAGTGTAACAGTTTTCCTTACCTGTGAGTTAGGCATTGGTAATGATAATGTCATTGTTTACACATTTTTGGTAACTGTAGTTTAGACAGGCAAATTATTTGCCCACTGTGTCTGGTAGGTTCCCCTTGGATGGATCACATGGCTGGCATTACATGCTGTGTTTGTGGATCTTGTGATTTGTTGTCAAGTGTAAGAGCGTTCTAGGGCTGTACAGGCAGTATCTTGTACAAGCCAGGGCATAGATGTCCATCAGTTCTGTCCTGAAGCATTGTCTTTTGCTAAACATGAACATCCTCCCTGTAGAAGTTTGCCTGTATTACATTTATTTCATAATTAACAGTTTACTGCCTAGAATCTTAGCCTTTTTGCTGAAATGTGATGTAAGTTTGTAAACTCATTCCCCAACAAGAACTACTTTCCTCCCAATATTTGTGTGTGTATGTTTTACCTGCTGGACCGTGTTGCTTATCTGCCTTTTTTTCCTTCTAAAAAATAATGTAAACTTATTAAATAATGTTTTCTTACAAAAATGAAACATGTTAAGTATAGAGATTTACAAAATACTAATAAGCAAAAGAAGGAAATAAAAATTGTTCATACTCTTACCACTGTCAAGAACTTAGAATATAGGGTTGGGGATTTAGCTCAGTGGTAGAGCGCATGCCTAGTAAGCACAAGGCCCTGGGTTCAGTCCTCAGCTCCAGAAAAGAGGAAAAAACAAAACAAAACAAACAAACAAACAAAAAAAGAACTTAGAATATACACTCTTCTTGTCCTTTGTGCACACACTCAAGTATGTGTATGTAAATGAATCTTCCATTTATAACAACTTTGCAAACTAACAGTCTTTGAATGTGTAACAAGTGAAAATTTGTTTATTTTGGAGTTTTAATGCAATTCAACATTATGTATAGGCATATTTTATGTAGGAAACAACACCACCCCCACCCCCATCCCCATTCCTCCATCCCCCACCCCGCTCCAATCTAAAAATCCACATTATTAGTGTCTACAACTCTCCAACACTTGTAAAGTGTTTGATAGTTGCATTTGTTCCTTAAATCCTATTAAGAGATTTTGACATTTCAAAAGCTTTCATACAGGGAAACATGTCTCCCAGGGGAGATTATTCAGCACTATTGGAAAAATGAAAAGTGAAAGTAGGGTAAGATAGGAAGATTTAAGCTTTTCTCTGAAGCTGCCGACTAAATACTGAGTTTTCTTCCCTAGGCAACAATTACAACCTGAGTATTTATTTATCTATTTAATCTGAATGAGTCTGGTTCAGCTAGATAAGGTTAGAGTATTATGGTTTTCATTAGGTATTTAGATAGCTCACTGTTAGCACATTCCTTAAAGTTTCTGCTTTGGCAACCAGTTTTCTTTTTTGCTTTGGAAATGTAGTGTTTACTTTGAGATTTGGAGTCTCAGCTGATTTTTGTTATTTCTTTGTTGAAATGGTTCTTTAATTTGAACTGTAGAATCCATTCCTTCTGCATTTTTTGTGTGTGTATGTAACATTGTTTCTGTAGTAACAGAACTCTGTACTTAATCTCATGCCTCAAGATAATCACCATAGTCTGCATTCCTTCAGCTTGCCCCCTCCCCATTTTTCTATTCCTTGTAGTTTAAACGTTCTTAAATTGCTTTTTATTGCTTGTTTGTTTCTGTTTTTTGAGATAGGGTCTCACTGTGTAGCTCTGACTGTTCTGTAGCGTACTGTGTAGAACAGGCTGGCCTCAAGCTCACAGAGATCAGCTTGCCTCTGCCTCTGGAGTACTGGGATTAAAGTATGTGACCCCATGCCAAGCTTAAATTTTATTTTTTAATTAATTAATTAAGTGCTAGAGATTGGACTCAGGACCTCACACATACTCAGCATATGTTATATCACTGAGATACATCTATAGCCCCAAATTGTAATTAAAACAAAATATTTATTTTTATGTGTGTAGTACATGTATGTCTGTGCACCACATGTGTGCAATGCCCCCAGAGATCAAAAGAAGATGTGGGATTCCTTGGAACTGAAGTTACACATGGTTGTGAACCCTAATGTCAGTGCTGGGAATCGAACTTGGGTTTTCTGAAAGAGCAGCCAGTACTCTTTAACTGCTGAGCCATCTCTCCAGCCCTGCCTTCCCCCACTATTGTATTTTAAATAGTCTGCTTTCTTATACAATTTTCGATAGAAAATCACCTTAGTAAAATATGTGGATAGTTAACATGTTGGTTAGTGAAACTATTAATGTCTTATAATAATAATGGTTAGTAAAATTCTTCAGCATAGTAATTAGTAGACTTGTTTATGGTTGCATATATAAATAGCTTTTGGTTTCTGTGGTGGTAATTTCTAATATGAATTTCTTTTCCTTTGAGCAGATCATGACAAGATGTTTAAGATGAGTGAAAAAATCTTACTTCTATGTGTTGGAGAGGCTGGAGACACTGTACAGTTTGCAGAATATATCCAGAAAAACGTGCAGCTTTATAAGATGCGGAATGGTGGGTAAGACTTAAAGGGTAGCTTTGACTGACGCATTATTTTCTAGGGCTGCTATAACAAGGTACCACAGACTGGGCAGTTTAAACAGCAGAACTCTTTAGTAGCTCTGGAGGCTACAGTGTGAGGTCAAGGAGTTAACAGGGTTGAATTCTTCTGAGACTTTTTCCTTGGCTTGTAAGTGACCATCTTCCCTCTGTGCCTTTACAACACTTTCCCTCTGGGTTGTCTGTCCAGATCTCCTCTCATAAAGACACCAGTCACATTGGATTAGGGCTCACATTCATAACCACATTTTTACTTAATTGTCTCTTTATATACTATATTTTATTGGCAATCTTATTCACAAGCAGATTGATAGGATCATGTTATTTCATTTGAATCTTCCTATTAAAAACAAAAACAAAAAGCCAAGCGGTGGTGGCCCACGCCTTTAATCCCAGCACTCGGGAGGCAGAGCTAGGCGGATCTCTGTGAGTTCAAGGCCAGCCAGGTTGAGTGAAATCCAGGACAGGCACCAAAACTACAGAGAAACCCTATCTCAAAAAACAAAAAACAAAAAAATCAGAATCAGGTGTATGGCCTTTGGATTTTAGGCTAGTCTGGTCTACAGAGGCAGCTAGGGCTACACAGAGAAACCTGTCTCAAAACAACAAAAATCTAGACCCTAAATCCTAATTCTTCTGTTTCCAAAGATTTTCTGTAAAAGTTCCAGAGCAGAGAACCATTGTAACACTGATACTTGCTATGGAATGCTAGAAATCAGAATTTTTGGTTTTTTTAGAGACAAGGTTTCTCTGTGTAGCTTTGGTGCCTGTCCTGGATCTCACTCTGTAGACCAGGCTGGCCTCTAATTCACAGAGATCTGCTTTGTCTCCCGAGTGCTGGGATCAAAGGTGTGCGCCACCACTGCCCGGCTAGAATTTTTTTTAAGTGCTTTGTTTTGCGTTTGGATGTTTGGCCTGCACACATGGCTGTGCACCATGAGGTAACCACAGAAACCAGAAGACATTATCAGATCCCCTGGAACTGGAATTCCAGAGGTTTATGGGTGTTGGGAATTGAACCTGGGTCTTCTGAAAGAGCAGCTACTGGACTCTACTCTTTTTTTTTTTTTTTTTTGTTCGAGACAGGATTTCTCTGTGTAGTTTGGTGCCTGTCCTAGAACTCACTCTGTAGACCAAGTTGGCCTCAAACTCACAGAGATCCACCTCCCAAGTGCTGGGATTAAACGTGTGTGCCACTACCGCCCGGCCTCTTCTCTTTTTCTGAATGGGATTATATTTATATTAATGAAAATGCTTTGACCAGGAAGGGTGGTATATGCTTGTAGTCCTAGCACTGGGAAGATGGAGGCAGGAGGATCGGAAGTTAAAGGCCCTGTGTTCAGCTACACAGCGAGTTTGAGGGCTGCACAAGACTGTGACTCGAGAAACAAAGGTCTTGACCTGGCTCGGGAAGCCCTAGGTTTAATTCCAACACTGAGAGAGAGAGAGAGAGAGAGAGAGAGAGAGAGAGAGAGAGAGAGAGAGAGAGAGAGAGAGAATATGAGAGAATGAGAATGAATATGCTTTGCAAATTTAAAAGTCTGTGTAGTTATAAGACACTGTACTTTAAAAGGGTTCTTTGGGGGCTGGAGAAGGCTCAGTAGTTAAGAGCACTTGAGCTGCTCTTGCAGAGGACCTGAGTTTGGTTCCAGCACCCACATGATGGTTTACAACTATCCAGCACTCAGGAGGCAGAGGCAGGTGGACAGCCAAGGATACACAGAGAAACCATCTTAAAAAACAAACAAAAAACTGGGCATTGGTGGCGCATGCGTTTAATCCCAGCACTGAGGAGGCAGAGGCAAGAGGAGCTCATGAGTTTGAAGCCAGCCTGGTCTACAGAGTGAGTTCTCGACAGCCAGGACTGTTACACAGAGAAACCCTGTCTCAAAAACCAAAAACAAACAGAAAGACAGACTATAGCTTTAGTTTAATTTCTATGTGATTACATAGTAAAATGACTAGATAACATCATTCATACATATTTTTTAGGCAGTACATTTAGCATTATGCACCCAATTACTTAAGTGTTTTTTAAGATCTTATCAGTGTTAAGCACTGTGCTTAATACTGCAGAAAATATGGGTGATCAAGACTCAGAGCCTGCCATTTAGGAACCTAAAACATATGCTACTTGGGATTATACATACTTAGGGTGAAGGGGCTGTGAATGCTTCTGAAGTGTGGTGCCATTTCATTGTTGTCCTGAGAGAAGGTCAAGTGAAGAAGATTAGGAAGAGTTGCTTGATCCATGTGTTTCAGGTGGTAAAGTCAGTGGCTAAAAGAAAAATTGTGTTTGTTAGGTTAACCCTTAAACACCCTTAAGTTACCTGGGTAAGTACAGTTTGGGAGATGGAAATGGAAGGATCAGGAGTTCAAAGCCATCCTCAGCTACATAATGGATTTGAGGCCAGCCTGACCTAAGAGATCCTGTTTACATGAGATCATATTTCTAAAAACATAAGTAAATAAAAATGGCTTTTAACAATAGTCATAGGTGGGACAGGTGGTGGTGCACACCTGTGTTCCTGGCACTTTGGAGGCAGAAGTAGGAGGGTCTCGAGTTTAAGGCTGGGGTCTTTAAAAAGAAAAGTATAGAGAAGTGATTTGGGGTGGATGCTGTTATTTTCTTCTGCTTCACCTCAAATGTGACTCTTTATGTCTTGTCCAGGATATGAATTGTCCCCCACAGCAGCAGCTAATTTCACACGTCGAAACCTGGCTGACTGTCTTCGGAGTCGGGTAAGTGGTGCAGCTAGCAGCCTTCAATAACAGCAGCAGGATCTGTGCTTTTATATTTCTTTTAGACATGAACAGTATTTTTGCCCTTTTTGACTTTCCTGAACCCTTCCCATTGCTAATCATTCCTTTTTAGTCCCCTGGGGTTTGTTTTCCTTTGGTCATTGTTGCTTTTTACTGTCTAATTCTGTTGTTTGGGAGGCTAACGAAGACTTTTGAATTCAAGGCTAGTCTGGTCTACATAGCTGGTTCTAGGCCAGCCCAGGCTATGTAGTGAGAATATGCCTTATTTCAAGAAGGAAATTAAAAGAACGTTTTGGTTTTTTGTTTTCTTAACATCTATTTTGTATGTGGTGTGGGTGTGGAGGTCAGAGAGCAAGTTGCAGGAGTTAGTTCTTGACTTCCACTGTATGAGTGCAGGGATCAAGCCCAGCTTGACAGGCTTAACGGCAATTGCCTTTACCTGCTGAACTGTCTGTCTCACTGGCCCAAAAGAAAGGTGGTGTGTAGGTTGTGGCATACTAACATGAAGGACTGAGAAACTGCCCCATTCCCTGAGACTATTTTTTTCAAAGCAATTTTAGGCTCTCAACAAAATTAAGAGGACAATACAAAGATTTTGCCCATATAAACTCAGCCCAGATACATGTATATAGCATCCTGCATTATCAGCATCTACCAGAGTGGTATATTTCTACAAACAATGAACTTGTATTGAGAGTCTAGATTCATAATTTACATTAGGGTTTGCTCAGCGGCATTCATCCTGTGAGTTTAGATGCTTGTGGAAGGACATAAATCCATCAGTGTCATTCAGAGGATTTTCACTGCCCCCACCTGTTCATTCTTCATCGGCTTACTCCCCACTAGCCACTAGTCCTTTTACTGTTTACGTAGTTTCCTGTCTCAGAATCTCATAGCGTAGAGTCTGAATCAAGGTAGGCTCTCAGATTGGCTTCTTAGTGATGTGCATTTAAAATTCCCCCATGTAGGGCTGGAGAAGTGGCTCTGGTTAAGTACACTTGCTGCTCTTCCAGAGTACTTGAGTTCAATTCCCAGCATCCATGTTAGTCAGCTCACAGTCGTCTGTAACTTCTGTTCCAGGAGATTTGATGTCTCTGGCCTCTTTTCAGGCAACTGCACTCATGTGCATGTATCTACATGCAGATGCACACACATACACATAATTTAAAATAATAAAAAAATCATCTTGGCTGGAGAGGTGGCTCAGTGGTTAAGAGCCCTGGCTGCTCTTCCGGAGGACCTGGTTCAGTTCCCAGCACCCACGTGGCAGCTCACAACTGTCTGTAACTCCAGTTCCGGGGATCCAACACCCTCATGCAGTCATGAATGCAGACAAAACACCAATGCACATAAAATTAAATTTAAAAAAGCCTTAAAAAGTGATCAAATCCAATTCCTCCATGTCTTTTCATGGCTTGGCAGTTTATTTCTTTTTAGCACTGAGTAATGTTCCTTTGTTTAAGGGTACAGCAGTTTATTTATCCTTTCCCCTTCATTGAAGGACATCTTTGTTGCTTCCAGTTTGAGGCAGTTTGCATCGGAGATCTTAGATGTATTTTCAGTTCTCTTGGTAAATGTGTGGTTGCAGGTTTGTGCAGTGGGAATATGTTGAATTTTTTTCCCCTCGAGACACTGTTTTTGTGTAGCCTTGGCTGTCATAGACCTGACTCTGTAGACCAGGCTGGCCTTGAACTCATAGAGATCCGTCTGCCTCTGCCTCCTACCACCATCAAGTTAGAATATGTTGAATTTTGTAAGAAAGTATCAAAAAAATAATTTTTGAAGTGTTTTTATTTTTGTTCAACTGTACCTGAAGGTCCCTACATGGTAGTAGAGGGAAGTAACCTATAGCTTTCTGTGGCTGTTCAGCCACAGCATGGGGGCTGTCTTGGTTTTTCTGGTCTTGTGCTGTAGCATTCGCTGTCTTATGTTAACAGACGGAAAACTGACTTAAAGATTGTAGGGTGTGCCAAGAAAGTTCCTGTGATTGCCAAGGGTGTGCATTCTCTCCACAGGGACTAAGTGAATAGACTCTTACCGCGTGACCTTACCCCTGTGCCTATTTATTCATCTAGGGTATCCAGATAACTTCCTAACCCCACAGGAGCGCCAGGAAAATGAATACTTGTAAATCATAATATTTAACATTCATATGACTTCTGCCCAAAGCATTTTGCTTAATAATTTAATCTACTCACTATTCCACTGAGACAGGTCGTAGTTGATTCTCTTGCTGATACCGTGAGAAGCATAAAGTGGCAGAGGGACTAGTTCAGGGCATACAACAGGTTAGACAAAGTGACAGTAACTGTACCATAATTTGACTGTTTGCCTTGAGGTCAACCCTTTGATTCTTCAGGAGCAGTTTAGAACCTTAGTGCTTTTGGTGATTTGGTTTCATCTACCTTCTTAAACTTAGTCACGTGTAATCAAAGCCAGTATGGGTATTAAGCTTTTTATAAACCTGCTTGCTGTTGATTTTTTAAAAGATTTATTTTTAAAGATGTGTTTGTGTGAATATGTGCACATGACTTCGTGTGCCTAAGGAGGCCAGTGACATTGGATCACTCTGGAGCTGGAGCTCTATATAGCAGGTTGTGAGCCTCCTGACATGGACGTGGGGAGCAGTGTGGGCTCTTAACCATTGAGCTCTCTCTCCAGACCTACTGTAGATCTTTAAAGCACTTTTATTTCCAGTGCCTAATACTGTACCCCAAACATCTCACTAAATAGAATCTGTCCAGTACTGGCTTTGACCAAGGGCTTTGTAATCTCAGTGATCTATATGTGTGTGTGTGTGTGTTTTGCCTTCATGTATGTCTGTGCACCATGTTTGTGCAGGTGATCATTATATTTAAGAAGAAATCACAGACATAATGGATTGCAAGGTGAAGACAGGTTTGTGTACATTATTTTGGTCTGGGTGAAAAGTTAGAGATCTTTTATATAATCTTTGAGGGAGAAATGTGGGTCAAAATAGGTTTCCTATCACCCAGAAGTACCTGTGTTATGCCAGGAGTATGCTATAGCTCCTTGTGTAGAGTGTTCCTCTGACTTACCAAGCAGAACTGGAGTAAGAATTCCAGCTTTGGGCACAATAAAAGCTTTACCATTAAACACTGCAGACATTAAATGAATTAAGCTCCTTTTAGAATTGAGATAAGAGTGGAAATTTGCTTCATGCAAATGCAATGAATCCACATAATCTTCTCTACTAGCAGAAATGTTTGATGTTTTGAACAAATAAATATCCCTTGTAGACAATGCCAAGGCGCTCTGGTAAGTATTGACTACCTCTGCCTTGTGCTTCTTTATTCTTCTAGTCCTTATCAGTAGATTCTAAAATAGGGATTTGTACTTTAGTTACTTAGAGTTTTATGTTTAAGTGCATATGAGTGAGCACGCATGTGTGTGTAGGTGCCTAGGGAGGCAAGAAGAGGGCGTTGGATTCCCTGGAGTTAGAATTACAAGTGGTCATGAGCTGCTTGATATGGGTTCTAGGAAGAGAATGCAGGTCCTCTGAAAGAGAAGCAAATGCTCTTAACTGCTGAGCCATCCCCTCTAACCCCAGTACTTTATTTTATTCTAGAGAGAGAAATGATAATAGTTGCCGGGCGGTGGTGGCGCACGCCTTTAATCCCAGCACTCGGGAGGCAGAGGCAGGCGGATCTCTGTGAGTTCGAGGCCAGCCTGGGCTACCAAGTGAGTCCCAGGAAAGGCGCAAAGCTACACAGAGAAACCCTGTCTCGGGAAAGAAAAAAAAAAAAAAAAAGAAATGATAATAGTTTTGTATATTCCTAATATAAAGTCACTATAGTTGGTGTATTTACATGGTGACATTTTATGTATATGGAGTCTATGGATATGGATTTTCATGGGTATGGATTTTATGTATATGGAGTTTCATGTCTATGTCTATAGCTTAGATTATTTGACGTTCTCTGTGTGTGTGGGCGCGCACGCATTGCCAGTGGTATCAGATTGGAAGACATTTACTACAGAGTGTATAATGAGTCCTACATAAACTAGGTTATTAAAATGCAGACAGTTTGGAATTGTGGTTGAATAGTCTTTGGACTATTGCTAGTTGTATGTCTTTGAATTAATTCAAAGCTCAATTTCCCTATTTACAAAATAATAGTACTTCATGGGATTATTATAAAGATTAAGAGGTAATCATGCAAAGCTCTTTGTACATTATATAAAACATGCAGCGATTTAATAAATGATTTTGTTTTTATGTCTTTATTACTGTTTGGTTAAAGAGGCATTTTAATGGCTATAAGTTATCTTTATAGGGAATTATTTGTTGATTTTGTTTGTTTGGTTTTGGTTTTTCGAGACAAGGTTTCTTTGTGTAGCGCAGGCTATCATGGAACTCACTCTGTAGACCAGGCTGGCCTCAAAATCAGAGATCCACCTGCCTCTGCCTCTGCCTTTGCCTCTGAGGTGCTGGGATTAAACGCATGTGCCACCACCACCCCTCTTATTTGTTGAATTTTAATTGAATTGATTAGTCACTAAAGTGGGGGGCAATAGGAATTTGCTAGTATTGATGGATAATATAGAAATAAACCAGCATTGAGCATCTGTTACATATTAAGCTTTGTTCTAGATTTACCCAGTACTTATGATTGCCACAAGCTATAAAGTTCCAATTAATTAACCCCTTCTCTCCTTGCCATCTGCCACCTTGGCTTGAACCTAGGACCTAATAAAATAGTTTAATTCATTTTATTAGATAAGAAAGTCCAGGAAAGTATCTCCTGGATTTTTATTGAGTGAGAAATAAACTTGTATTTCCTAGTTTGGGGTTTTGAATGAGGCTTAGGTAGGCTAAATGTGTGCTCTGTCACTCAAGCTCTTGTATTTGTATGTTTGTGCATGCACATGCATGTGAGCATGCCATGGCACACCTGTGGAGCCCAGAAGAAACTTTGGGAGTCGCGTTCTGTCATTATTTGGGACTCAGGGATTGAATTTAGGGCCTTTAGGCTTGGTAAGCAAACCCTTGAGTCATTTTTCATGCCTGGCCCCACTGTGGCTTTTTTTATATGATTATCTGATTTCCCTAAAAATCTGTTCTATACACCATCTCCTTGTCACTGGTGTGGGCTGAGGTATGAACCAGCCCACTCTAGTGTCCTTGAGGGATGTGGAGTTTTGTGTTGAAGCTTCAACAGAATGCTGGCCTCTATAGTGTGTAATCTTCTAGGCTTTACTTTACTACTGCTACTGACTGATTCGTGTTTTATAGAACTTTTTCTGAAGGGTTTCATAAACCTTTAGTCCCGTCCCGTCTC
>CABHPR010111114.1:4534-24644 GCA_902168415.1 Peromyscus melanophrys
GTGTGTGTGTGTGTGTGTGTGTGTGTGTGTGTGTGTGTGTGTGTGTGAATGAGGATATAAACTCAGGTAATCAAGATTTTACAGCAAGAATTCTTACTTTAGCAGGCTAGGCCTTGGGTCTGCAGGGCAAGCATTAGAATCACCAGGTTCTTGTACCTGTTTACAGGCACACACGGATAGTTATAGGAAATGAGGGAGCTTATTAAGGGGGGGGATGCAGAAAGCCTGGTGATACACCATAGCTTACCTGTGCCCTGGCTCCAAGAAGGCAAAAAGCCTGCAGTGACCTGTTGAGGGTCATTAACACAGTACCCCACTATCTTAGTTAGGGTTTTCTATTGCTATAAAGAGACACCATGACCACAGCAACTATTATAAAGAAAACATTTAATTGGGGTGGCTCACTTACAGATTCAGAGGTTCAGTCCATTATCATTATGATGGGGAGCATGGTGGTGTGCAGGTAGACATGTTGCTGGAGCTGAGAGTCCTACATCTTGCAGGCAACAGGAAGTGAACTGACTCACTGGATGGTATCCCCAGTAAAATCAAAATAAAAAAGCAAAGCACATACTTTCAACATATAATGGCACAGGATATACATTACCATCCCAAAATGTAAGGAAGGGAGCATAGTGAGGAAATATTAGGCCAAAACAAGACCAAAAAACAGCCAGGCAAACTCCAGACTCTGTATCTCCATGTCTGATGTCAAAATGCTCTTCAGATCTCTAATTATGTTCAGCTTTGTTGACTTCAACACACTTCTTTCTCTTAGGCTGGTTCCATTTCTTGTTTGCAGCTCTCCTTGGCAGATATCCTACTACCCTGGCATCTCTAACATCTTGGGTTCTCCAAGGCAATCCAGGCTTCACCTTCACAGCTTCACACAATGGCCTGTCTACTGGGCCTCCATTTAGACA
This sequence comes from Peromyscus melanophrys, assembly GCA_902168415.1. Taxonomy (NCBI): domain Eukaryota; kingdom Metazoa; phylum Chordata; class Mammalia; order Rodentia; family Cricetidae; genus Peromyscus; species Peromyscus melanophrys. The sequence goes on from CABHPR010111114.1 coordinate 5,458, forward strand.
CATGCCAGGCCTCAGTGGCTTTATTCTACAACCCCTTTCTTCTATTCTCAAATCTAAAGCCAGAACCACATGGCCAAAATTACCAAGTTCTGCTGCTTGCTGGGGCTGGAACATGGCCACCTTGTTCAGTTACATCTTCACCAGCTTCCTGTTTTCCATGATTTCCTTCACTGCCAAAGCTTGGCTATCCTGATACTTGCTCTGTAGGCCAGGTTGACCTCAAATTCAGACATCCACCAGCCTCTGCCTTCCTAGTGTTGGGACTAAAGATGTGCCCCACCATACCCAGCTCTAAGCTTTCCTTTAGTTCCTTTTCACAAGTTGAAACTTAACTGGGTGGGATCTTGCCCTGGGGTCACCACTCCCTTTATTCCATTTCTTAATCCATTTATCTCCTTGAACACAGAATTTAACTCTATTCTACTTCCTGGTGCTCTTTTTCTCCTCAAAATTTTCATGTTGCAATTTACCCTGCTCAGTTTGCTTCCTTTCATTGTAAATTTTCATTAGAGTTACCACTAAAACCACATGACAGAGTACATATTAGGCTGTTTTGAGATTTCTTTTGCCAACAGAATTAATCCAAAACTCTTCACTGTAGTCTCAGGCAGACTCTTCAGACAAAGGCAAAAGGCAGCCACATTCTTCACCAAAATATCACAAGAACGATCTCTAGGAAACTTACTAAAATTCTTTTCCTCTGAGACTTCTTGAGTGAGCCCCTGACAGTTCAAATAACTCTTAGCACCTCTGCCTTCTGGGTTCCTACTAATATGGCCCATTAAGCAGCTTTTTAAAATACTCGACTGCTTTCCTAACTCAAACTTCCAAAATCTATATTACTATAAACAAAATCATGGTCAGGCCTATCACAACAATACCCCAGCCCCTGGTACCAACTTTTCTCTTCTTTAGGGTTCTCTATTGCTGTGAAGAGACACCATGACCCTGGCAACTCTTATAAAGAAAACATTCAGTTTGGGTGGCTCGCTTATAGTTTCAGAGGTTCAGTCCATTATTGTCAAGATGGGAGCATGGCGACGTGCAGGCAGATCTGGTGTTGGAGCTGAAAGTCCTACATTTGCAGGCAACAGGAAGTCAACTGACTCACTGGGAATTATGCTGAGCATAGGAAACCTCAAAACACTTCCCCTCAGTGACACATTTCCTCCCACAAGGCCACACATTGTAATAGTGCCACTCCCAATGAGATTGTGGGGGCCAATTACATTCAAACCTCCATACCCACTTTCCAAAATTCCTGTATTGGCTTTTTTGAGCTTTTCCTTAGGTTGAATGAAGCCCAGGTAAACTATGGGTCGCCAGTCTTTTGTCTGCTGCTGCCTTTCATATGTTAATGTCTAGGATTTCTTCCTCCATGGCTTTCTATTCTCCTGCCTAATTACTCATTGAGCATCTCCACAGCACAAATTTTCTTTTCTGTAAGTATTAGTGGTAGAATTCAGAGCTTGGTATAAGCTTCTATCTCCAGTCCTTGGGCTTTTTTAAGATGGAGTCTTACTATGTATCTCACGCTGGCTTTGAACTCTTGATCCTTCTGCCTCCCTTTCCTGAGTGCTGGGATTACGGGCATGGAATATCAGTTCACAGTAGCTTTAAATTTCGTGAAGTCTAATTTATTTTTGTTATTGGTACTGGTACCTTTGGTGTCATATGTCAAAAAAAACATTGTCTAATCTAAGATCATAAAGATTTACCCCCATTCTGAAAAGAATGTTATAATTTTAACACTAATGACAGCTGTAGAATAGGCCCATTAAGGGCCTTCTGGTCAAGAAGGTGAAAAATCTGGGCTGGGTGGAGACCTAACATTCCAAGCTACCCATAACATCACAGAGTTAGTTGGGCTGGTCAATCACCTGGTCACAGAGCCACCCCTCAGGAACGTGGTACCCCCACTAGGAAGACAGGATCACCTTGCTAAAGAGATAAGTGGAGAGGCTGGAGAGCTAGCTCAGCGGTTAAGAGCACTGACTACTCTTCCACAGGTCATGAGCTCAATTCCCAGCAACCACATGGTGGCTCAGAACCACCTGTAATGAGATCTGGTGTCCTCTTCTGGCCTGCAAGGATACATGCAGACAGAATACTGTATACATAATAAATAAATAAACCATTAAAAAAAAGAGAGAGAGATAAGTGGAATGATTATTCCTTGAATGAGAGATACTCTACTTTGACTTCCCAGAATTTCCACCCCTCTAGTACAGTCCTTGCAGGATGCCACGAGGTTCAGCTGGGTCTGCCTGCCTTTCTGAATCCTGACTCAGAAAGGGGCCATTTTCCATTTTTCCCCCCATCTCTTTCTGATACAGGCCAGAACCAAAGATACTGTGGGCTTTCTTAGTTTTTCTCTAAGGCTCCCCCACCCCACCACATAATTGTTGTCCATGCCAGCTTAACTCGAACAGCATGGTCTTTTCTCCTCCTTCCTGTATTCTCCTCTGGGCACCTGCTAAGAGTGGCACCTGGCCCCGCTCTGGGGTCTCTTTGTGAAAATGATGAGAAGGGCCTCTTCAGCTACAGTTTGGCTTTCATTGACTCTTCAAACTTTTCTTTCTTTCCATTCTTTAATCAGCAGAGAAAACGAATCTGTTCCTGCACATTGAGATGACATCTCTTATATTTAGGTCTTTGATAATTTGGGGGCAAACGTTTCTTATGTGATATAAAGTAGTATATTCTTTCACCTAGATTCTTTTCATATTCTGTGTGAAGGTCTATGTGAAAGAATTAAGTTCATACTCTTTTCTGTGTGGAAGAATGAAGCTGCCCTAACATAATTTGTCAAAAAAAAATGTATCCTTTTTCTCTCTTCCAGGGCTCTTGAGACCGTGTGATAAGAAACATGATTAGAAAATGGTTCACAGATGGAGGCTTCCCCTGATGACCCATATCTCATGAGGCTACACATAGCCTGTGTCCTCCCTGTCTTTCCCAATTCCTGGGAAGTGCACAGTTGACCAGAGAAATGGATCAGAGTTCAGTAGGGAGTCCTTGCTGCCTTGGAGCCTATTGAAGGACACCCCCATGGCATGGAACAGGGGGATCTGGAGAGTCCTGCAGCCTCCTGTACTGGGTAGCATTGGCATCATGGAGAAGGAATGTTTCCTCTGCTCACTCAGCCAGTCAGACAAAACTGGGCCCACAGCAGCTTCAGTATCTCTGCTGTGATCTCTAAGCAAGCACAGAAGCATCCCAACCTCTCCTGCAAACCAGAGTCCCCAGGGGTGTCTCTTAGGACCTGGTGGAGGGGGTAGAATGAGCTATAGCTTTGGCACACACTCAGCAGGAAACAGAATAATAATGAATACTTTTAAAATTGAACCTAATTGCAACATGGAAAATAATACCATTTGAAAATGCACTTCCCACCATGCATTCTCCTCTCTCATCTCTTTCTTTTCTTCTCTCTGGCTCAGAAGCAGCTCTTCAGTCCCTGAGCTTCCTGAACTCCCCTCACTCCACCCAGTTGCATGTGCTGCTCATGTTGGACCTTCACAGTAATCTGTATGGACAGGAGCGCTGCCATGGCTAGCAGAATCAAAGGTGTCCTGGCAGTGGGGCTTGGGTGGGCCATGGCTGTCTTTGTAAGAGGATGTGGGAGCAGAGTTGGGAAGATGTGTCGTTGGAGAGAGAGAGCACACAAGGGAGAGGAATGTCTCTTCTGTTGCCTTCCCTGGCCTGAGATCTCATCTCCTATTCTGTAAAACAGGACACCTTCACCCAGATGCTTCTGACTGGAAGTAACAGAATACTCAGCAGCAGTACCCTAAACACTGGGATTCACTACCTTCCCACCTGCAAGAAGTCTGAAGGCCAATGGTATAAATAGGAAAACAATTTTTAAAAAAAGTGTTTATTAAGTATAGAATAGCTGGGCAGCCCCAGACCCACAGTAAATGCAGAAAGAAAAGGTCTGAAGTTTCCCTGTGGATGGTAACATTTATAGACAGGTAAGAGAAGCGATGGGTATAAAATGGAGGTGGGTACTAACAGTCTGTCTTAACTCAGTCTGGTTCCATCTAACGATTGGCCATGTGTGAATCATGCTTGACTACCATGATTAGCTGAGGCTCTCCATAAAAGCAAACTGCCAATACTTCAGCTTGTTTTCTGACCAAGTTAGGTTGCCGTTCACAGAAGGAGGCTAGAATCCATCCGTCTAGAGGCTCTCAGGCTGCAGCTTGATTTGACAGTGTTTGTTGACTTGGTTCCTTACTGTGCTGTGTTGTGCCTTCCTGGTCTTCCTAAGAATCTCTCCTCATTTGCGGGTGTGGGGAGGGGGGCAGTAGTCACTGTTCTCCAGCCTCATGGGAGGGCAGACAGGTCACCAACAGGAAACAAACACATTCACTCTCTCTTCTGCTGCTTTCAAATAGTACTGTAATTATGAACAGTTGGTGCAACTAGCCTCCAGTGCCATGAGAACTGTTGTTATTAATTATTACTGTATAATTTGAATAAAAGAGTCAATCCCAAATCTTGGGGTGTCTCTAGTAAAAGTTACTAGTTGAAATCATTCTAAGGAGACAGAAATCTGAGTTTATCATAGGACTTCCTAGACCTAAAATTGGTTATATCTTAACAATTTTAGTATCAATAGCAATACAGCAATCAAATTGGTCGGCCCTAGTTAATAGTCTTTCCTTTTTTGAAGTAAGACATTCTATTGTTTGGGGCTCTAGAAGTTTGCATTTAAAATACACTTACCAGCTGGTTGTGGTGGCGAAGGCTGGTAGGGTTTGCTGAAAATAGTTACCACTTCTCATCCCTGGTGAAGTTTCATTTAGGAGATTTAAAATGAGGCTCTGTCAGCCTGAAAACTTGATTTCCCATCCAAATTGTACTGAAAAATGAGAAAATCATTTCATGAGGGTGGTGAAAATTTGTGTCTTTTAAATACAAAGGCTTGGTTCAAGTACAAGAGATCTGGGCAGGCGAACAGCCGTGACAAAAATGTGGCTTCTGTCGCGCGTGAAAATGTAGAAACGTATGAGTCAGTAAGGGGACTCAAAGCTACACAAAATCTCCAGTGCCCAGAACTTGGAACAAGTTTCTGTTGTGTATAAGCACTCAGTTTAGGTGTCTTGTGACAGCTGCCTGAACTGACAGACAAGGACAACCCCTGCCCACTGCCCCGTCAGAACTGTATACCTGGGACGTTGTAGCTCCATACATCACTCCAATCAGGCCAGCGTGTCTGCGGGGCTCAAGCCTTGCCTGTCACCTCAGTGAGGACTGAGTGCCCAGGATGCTCTGGCTCTGCCCACTACCCAGAAGACTTCATACTCACAAGGCTTCTGGCCTGCCTGTCACTGTGGGAAGGTCAGGGTGTCTGTCCAGCCTCTAGCCTCACGTGATGCCCCATGAGGTCAGCATGCTACCCAGGTGAAGTAAGCACATCAGCCCACTCAGAGTCTGGATGAGGTAGGTGCCTCCCACCTCTGTCTATAATGATAGTTCAACACGCCTCACTCTACCTCTGTTGGGCCTGCAGGCACTCTGGGCACCAGAGCTATTTTGGCCAATGTACGGCCTGTCAGAGGGCCACAGAGAGTGAGAAAGTGGAGTTGGTGAAAATAAAACCCGAAGGACCTGGATTAGAGTCTGGTGCCCCAAACGCCATTATCACACAGGAAACAACACCATAATGCTACAACCTCGTTCTTCTTGAATAAGACAATCACTTGCTTTGAAAGGAAAGAGAGTAAAATAAATAAATATTGAAGAAATAAATGAATCCAACCAGTAACTTCTCTACACATGCACAAGGCCTGGTGCAAAAATACAAGTAATGTGAGAAGCCAAGGCAACCATAATTTCCCAAAAGTCAATAATTTTTTTTTTTTTTTTTTGGTTTTTCGAGACAGGGTTTCCCTGAGTAGCTTTGCGCCTTTCCTGGAACTCACTTGGTAGCCCAGGCTGACCTCGAACTCACAGAGATCCGCCTGACTCTGCCTTCCAAGTGCTGGGATTAAAGGCGTGCACCACCACCACCACCACCACCACCACCACCACCACCACCACCACCCGGCAAAAGTCAATAATCTTACAGTAATGGTCTCCAATGAGAGTTATTCAGATAAAAAAAAAATCTAAGAAATTAAAAGGAAAGAACTAAAAAAGAATGTTAATATGCTCTGTTAGTCTCACCCAACAAGAATAAAGTCCACCGACCCAGTTTTTGGTGCAAACTTTCCTGAGCAAGCTTTACTTGCTGTCTCCCTAAAGCAGGATTTGAGAGAACGGTGATGGGTGTCGCAGACTGGGTCTCAGTAGGGCCACCAGACCGAGGGAGAACGGGGTGAAGGTATTTAGGATAAGTGGGATTTGGCGATGACAGACAGACATAGACACCAGAGTATGTTGTGGAACTGTTGTAATTTTACTTAAACCAAGCAGTGAATTTTATATAATCATTTGAGGAAGTATGGCAATCGGCCAGTAGGGTGTTAAACATAGAATCAATGATGTAGTGACATAATTTTTTTAGAATGATCAACAGATCTCATGAGTATATATTTTTTTTTGTGGTTTTTTATTTAGATAGAGACTATTTTGGCCCTAGTTGAAGTTTTTTTTTATATAATTATTAGACCTTTGTTTTGTATCAAAATTAAACCCTTTTTATCATTATTTTAACCATGGTTTCATTTGTGTGAAGATATTAAACCTTTGTCTGTGGGTGAGAAGGCACCAGGAGGGTTGGGACCTAGCTATTCTTTTCATGAACTGTAACTTATGTCATTTTGTTTTTATATTATTATGATTTATCTATCGGTTTTTATGTTTATCATAAGTTTTCATAAAGGGCAATGGCTCTAAATAATTATTATATCTAGGATTAAAGTTAGAGGGTTGTCACCATCGACCCCTGATGAGAAACTCTATTTGTCCCTGGATAATTTTTGTAGGAATGGCTAATTTTTGTAACTGTCTCTTTGTAGCTGTTGTTGGCTGCGAGTGTGTGGATTGCTTATGAGTTTCTGGACTTTTACTATCATTTTCTCTTTGCTAGAATCTTCGTCCCTCTGAATCATAAGTTCTTTTTGCTCTAAATCATACATAAATTTCCCAAACTTCTAGGACCCTCTTTTATGGGACACATCAAAAACATTGAGAGCTAACTTCCTGAAATCAATACACAAGGAAACAGCAATAGTCACAGCTGCAAAGAGAAAAAAGGCAGAGTGCCAGCCAGCCTCTGCAAGCAGATTTCTGTAGTTCCGTGTAGCCTGGCACCATGATTCGGGCTGATCGATAAGGGGTCGCCGGGGGCATAGACCCGAGGGCCGCGAACCCCCCTTTCCCACGTAACCACCTCATCCAAGGCATTTGTCACGCGGGCGACACCGTTGTAGGCGTGGCAGATGGGGAAGCTTTTTAGGCCTCTTTTACAGGAAAAAAGTGCAGGTGGGGTATTTCCAGAGGAATCTGGTCCTTAGCAAGAACTGCTGTACTCACTAAGGCCTGCAGGCAGGGTGGCTACCCTGAGGCTACCGAAGCCAATCTTTTTTCAATGTGGGGCTACTGGCCTTTTTCAAAGACCCAGGGTTTGGGTCAGGACTCCCTTAACAATGTCCTTTCTTTCATGAACATGATGCAAGGGCTGGGTAACATCAGGGAGAGTTAAGGTGGGAGCTCTCATGAGCCTCCTTTAAGCTTTTAAAAGCCTGCTCAGGTTCCTCAGTCCATTCCAAGGGGACGTGCCTCCCACTGTGACTTTGTGAATACAAAGGCCCAGCAATTTCAGCAATCCAGGTATCTAGAGATGGCAATACCCGAATGGCCCCCAGGAATTCTCTAACTTGCTTCTCTGTGATTAGGGTGAGGATTCTCATTATGGCTTCTTGCAGGCTTTTGACTGCTGACTCAGAACATCCAAATAGGTGATCTGAGGTGTACAAAGCTGAGCTTTCCTTTTAGAGTCCCAGCAGCCTAATTGAGCCAGAATCCTTAAGAATCCTTGAGCAGCCTCTAAACTACCCTCCTTATCCTTGGCAGCCAATAATAAGTCATCAATGTATTGGAGTAAGGTAACTGTTGGGTACTTACTGTGGAAACTAAGAGCCCCATCAAAGATGGTGGGGGGAAATCTGGAATTCTCTTACCCTGAGGTAATGGGGTCCAGGTCAGTTGTCCTGATATTCCCAGTTCAGGATTGGCCCATTCAGTGCAAAGATGGGATGACTTAGGTTTTACAGAGGAATGGATCTTTTAAATCCAGCACAGTATGGACCTTATGCCCAGGTAGCAGCATGCTCAGCAGAGGGTAGGGATTGGTAATAGTTGGGTGAACAGTTTCTATCCACTTGTTCACGTCCCTTGAATCCTCTACCCATCTGTAGTCTTGGGCTGCCTGGTTTTGAAGTGGGAATAAAGGAGTATTCCAGGCTGACTGGCACAGAGTGAGCATGCCTACCTCGAGGAGGCATCTGATGCGGATACTGATCCCTTCTCTGGTCTCTGAGCTAATACGGTACTGTTTAACCCAGATGGGCACGGCTCCTGAGGTCATTTGTACTATGATTGGGGGCTTATGCTTGGCCAGGCCTGGGGATATCTTCAGACCAGACAGTAGGAACATCTTATATCAATTTTTCCTTTAGTTCCCCCTCTAGGTCTTGGGTTGGGCTTTGGAAGAGGAGATATTCCCAGCTTAAGGGGCAGGTGATGGTCAGGGCTGTGGCTAGATTCCCTATTTGCAGCTTGAGCATCTCTCCTAAGAATGAGGTAGTTGCTTGGAGCTTGCTTATTCAGGAGGTCTCTCTCCAGCAAGGGAAATGGACATCCAGGAATAACAATGAGAGAATGAGTCACAGTTCCTTCCCCTAAGATAACAGTCCATTTTATAGTCCAGTCATCCCTGTAGCACAAATCTTAAAAGTTCTTATTAATAAAAACAAACTTGGGGCCAGGTATTGGGGTGAATGCTGGATGATCAGAGAGACAGAACAGGCCACAGCTTCCTCACCTTGCCAATTACTCAGCTGATCTTGTTTCCTCAGACTGGAAGCCTCTGAGTCCTCATCCAGAATGAATTTCAGCTGAACTGCTGCTCAAAAGCCTAAGAGCTTAACCAGGCTCTAGTTCCTGGTCCTCAGGCCTTATATACCTTTCTGCTTCCTGCCATCACTTCCTGGGATTAAAGGCTCCCTTCCTGGGATTAAAGGCATAAGTCACCATGCCTGGATGTTTACAGTGTGGCTTTAAACTCACAGAGATCCAGAGGGATCTCTGCCTCCCAAGTGATAGGATTAAAGGCGTGTGTACCACAATTTTCTGGCCTCTATATCTAGTGGCTGTTCTGTTCTCTGACCCCAGATAAGTTAATTAGGGTGCACAATATTTTGGGGAACACAATATCACCACACATCTCTTCTAATTTCTCCTGTTGTCCCTTACACCTTCCTTTTTTTTGTGTGGAAGGGGTCCCAGGGGTTTCTGTAACAGTGAAAATGAAGCTCCTGTGTCTAGTATCTACCAGGTTTACAGGCCTGCCAATTGAGAAGGTTACCATAGGCTCCTGGGAGCCTAATTTCAAGGAGCCAAGCACCCCCTATTCTTCCAGAGTCAGAACTGGTTTGGGCTGAGGAATGCCCACCTGTGGCTGGGGAGGGTCTACCCATTTCTGTTGGAAGCATTCATTTTTTCAGTGACCCAGTTCCTTATAATAAGCACATTTCTCTTTTCGCAGGGGCTTTCTCTCTTTGTTGTATGTGGCTTGCCCAGGACTGAAAGTGCCCAGTGTATGCAGCACAGCCACTGTGACCCAATTTGATTTCTTAATAAGCAGATCTAATAAGCAGATCTTCTTTGCTTTCTGTATTGTCAAACATTTTTGGGGGAGCTATCTCCAATAATTCTGACCTATTCTTCCCTGCAAACCCATCCGTCTTTTGGATTTTCTTACATATATCTGAGGCAGACTGGGCTACAAAGGCCAGGTTAATCCCTTTACGTTTTCTAGGTCCTCCAGATCTATAGGAGTATATAGACCCACTGAAGGTGATTCATCTGAGCTTTAATTCCTATCAGCTACTTTAGACCAATCAGTAGGTTTGTGGGCTACTTGCTTAAGACCTTCCAGTAGAGCCTAGTGGTACTCACCGAGTGACTTCCTACCCTCTGCCATCCCATAGTCCCATCTTGGTCTCTTGGGTAGAACTTGGTCAACTGCCACCATTCTCTGGTCATTATCAAGAGCTCTTAACCCAGGCAGCTCCTTGGCTGCTTCTGCTAGGATTCGCCGGCTTTCTTCTGTATTGAAGAGTGTGCAGCAGCGGATCTGCCAGCAGTCATGGAGGTAACTAAATCAGTCAGGACAGTCAGAGAGCCGGGGTCTGTGCTGGAAGGGGGATTCCGAGTTTTCTGGTTGTAGAAAACAGAGCATATACATATTGACCTTCAGGGACCCGGTGGAGAGGAAGCCCAGGAGCCAGGGTTGCTGTAGGAATAGAAATGGAAACAGAAGCCGCAGGTTGGTCAGGGGGTGAAACTGAGTCTGTTTGCTCATAACAGCAGCCCTGACAGGTATGGAGAGGGGAAAAGATGGAAGGTGGCTCCACTGGGGGAGTACTTGAGTGGGGTGATTGTGGGAAAGGCTGAGGGGAGGAAAGGAAAGGAGGAGGAGAAGGCATGGGGTTCAGGAGAGGTAGGGGCAGGGAAGGATAATGGGGAGTGTACAGGGGAAGAAGAGGGTCCTCTGGAGATTCCTGCAAGACAGGACTTTTGGAGGGCTTCTGGTCCCCAGCCAGGGGTCCGTGGGGGTCTTTTTGCCCTGACCAGAGCATGGCCACCCTTCCCATTCCACACCATACTGTCAACTTTTCCTAACCTGTGCAGATCTTGTCTACTGGATCTGGGATCTGAGGACCTGAAAGAACAGGGCGGACCACAGTCTAATGTTGCAGACCACAGTCTAATGCTGCAGACCACAGTCTAATGCTGCAGACCACAGTCTAATGCTGCAGACAACAGTCTAATGCTACAGACCACAGTCTAATGCTGCAGACCACAGTCTAGTGCTGCAGACCACAGTCTAGTGCTGCAGACCACAGTCTAGTGCTGCAGACCACAGTCTAGTGCTGCAGACTACAGTCTAGTGCTGCAGACCACAGTCTAGTGCTGCAGACAGCCTTACTTCAGTTTCAGTGGACTTTATACACAGATGAAACAAAGCAGCAATCCAAGGAAGGTTGTTTGAGTTCAGAAAAACATAATCATAAAAACATGTAAATAAATGTCAATGAACACATACTAAATAGTAACAGTAGTCCTTTCCCAGAGCTTTCTCGGGACAGACCAATTTAAACACGATTGCCTGGCACATGCTATAGATTATATCGGGGAAAGAATGAAAGCAAAGAAGACCATACCCAGATTCAGGGTACACTGACCAGATTGAATTCTATAACTATGTTCTGTTATCCACAAAGAATAAACAGGTCTTATAAATTGAATGTAAATGTTTGTCACAGGAGGCATGAGATCATGTCCAAGAACAATTCAGGGAATGAAAAGCACCTGAGGTAAAAGGCCCTCTGCCTTTTTCCCTGGAGCCTCTTTCACAGTTCCCCAAAGCATAGTTCACCATGAGTCATTTTTTTTTGACCATGTTCTGACACCATAGAAAACTTTATCCATGGGGTAGGATTAAAAATTGCCTCTGCCCAGGGTGGAATACACCTGTCTTAGTTAGGATTTCTGTTTCTGTGAAGGGACACCTTGACTACAGCAACTCTTACAAAGGAAAACATTTAATTAGGGTGGCTCATTTACAGTTTCAGAGGTTGAGTCCATTATCATCACGGTGGGACATGGCAGCAAGCAGGCAGACATGGTGCTAGAGGAGCTAAGAGTTCTATATCTGGATCTGCAGGCAGTAGAAGCAACTGTGTGTCACACTGGGCATAGCTTGAGCATAGGACAATCCAAAGCCCACTCTCCACAGTGACACACTTCATCCAATAAGGCCAAACCTACTCCAACTAAGTCATACCTCCTAATAGTGCCACTCCCTATGATGGCCATTTTCTTTCAAACCACCACATTCCACTCCTTGGCCCCCAAAGGCTTATAGACATATCATAATGAAAAAATGCATTCAGTTCAACTTCAAAAGTCCCTGTAGTCTGTAACAGTCTCAAACTTATCTAAAAGCCTAACGTTCAAAGTCTCTTCTGAGATTCATGCAATCTCTTAACTGTAATCCCCTGAAAAATCAAAATCAAAAAGCAAATCACATACTTTCAACATATAATGGCACAGGATATACATTGCCATCCCAAAATGTAAGGAAGGGAGCATAGTGAGGAAATATTGGGTCAAAGCAAGACCAAAAAACAGCCAGGCAAACTCCAGACTCTATATCTCCATGTCTGATGTCAAAATGCTCTTCAGATCTCCAATTACGTTCAACTTTGTTGACTGCAACACTCTTCTTTCTCTTGGCCTGGTTCCACTCCCTGTTAGCAATTCTCCTCGGCAGGTACCCCACGACTCTGGCATCTCCAACATCTTGGGGTCTCCAAGGCAATCCAGGCTTCAGCTTCACAGCTTCACACAGTGGGCTCTCTGGGCCTCCATTCAGGGACATGCCTGACACATGCCTGGCCTCAGCAGCTTTCCTTAGTTGCAGAAGATTCCATAAACCCTTTCTTCTATCCTTGACTCTAAAACCAGAACCATGTGACTGAAGCTGCCAAGTTGTGCTGCTTACTGGGGATAGAACATGGCCCCCTCATTCAATTACATCTTCACCAGCTTTTTGTTTTCAATGGTTTCCTTCACTGCCTAAGCTTGGCTGTCCTGGAACTCACTTGATAGACCTGGCTGGCCTCAAGCTCAGAGACCAGCCAGTCTCTGCCTCTGGAGTGCTGGGATTAGAAGTGTGCACCACCACACCTAGCTCTTTCCTTCAATCCCTTTACACAGTTGGAAGCTTAGCTGAGTGGGCTCTTGCCCCGAGGTCTTCACTCCTTTTATCCCATTTCTTAATCTGTTTATCTCCTTGAACACAGGACTTAGCTCCTTTCCACTTCCTTGTGCTCCTTTTCTCCTCAAATTGTACATTTTGTATCTTTATTTGCTCAGCTTGTTCCTTTTCATTATAAATCTTCATCAGAGTTACCACTAAAAACCACAGGACAGAATCCATACTAGGCTGTTTTGATATTTCCTCTGCCAACAGAGTTGATTCAAATCTCTTCACTTTAGCCTCAGGCAGACTCTTAGGACAAGGGGAAAAAGCAGCCATATTCTTCACCAAAATATCACAAAAATGATCTCTAGGCCACACACTAGCATTCTTCTCCTCTGAAACCTCTTGAGCCAGGTTTTCACAGTTCAAATCACCCATAGTGTCATGTCTTCCATGTTCCTACCAGGATGGCCCATTAAGCCCCCACTTAAAGTGTTCAACTGCTTTTCTAATCCACAGTCCCAAGGTTTATATTCCTCTAAACAAAAACATGGTCACTCCTATGATGGAAATATCCCAGTCCCTGGTACCAATTTTTGTCTTAGTTAGGGTTTCTATTGCTGTGAAAAGACACCATGACCACAGCAACTCTTATAAAGGAAAACATTTAATTGGGGCTGGCTTACAGGTTCAGAGGTTTAGTCCATCTTCATGGTGGGACATGGTGGCATGTAAGCAGATATGTTGCTGGAAAAAAAACCTAAGAGTTCTACATCTTGATCTGCAGGCAGCAAAAGCAACTGTGTCACTGGGCATAGCTTGAGCATAGGAGACCTCAAATCTACCATCCACAGTGATACACTTCCACCAACAAGACCACACCTACTCCATCAAAGCCATACTTCCTAATAGTGCCACTCCCTATGGGGCCATTTTCTTTCAAACCATCACACTACCCAATCTGGTCTGGGTGGCCAGGATTACCAAGGGTGGTGTTGGCTGCTGCCCATGCCACCTTGGGGTCATAAGTGCCCTCCAGGAGCCATTTGACCCCCAAATGTAGGTCATTCCAGATCACAGAAGGATCAGAGGCAATCCTTGGTGATAGGGTAATTATAATTCTGCGTAATGATAGGAGAGTAAAGTTTGTCAAAGTTCCTTAAAACACAGCTTAGAAGGGTGCCAGGCTTGCTAGTCTTATTATCCAACTAGTCTGTCCATTAGGTCACCCCAAATTCAGACCACAGAAGGCATACAACAAGGAAACAGAAGAGACAAATGTAGCAAGAGTTCCCATGGAGCTTTGCAGCTGGTTTGATTCTGGAGGGTTGGCACCTGGGCCTTGATCTGTCTTTTGTGACTGCTACCTTCTGTTTAAATTATGGAAATCTTATCTGAGTGCTTCCTAAAAGGTTCAAGGCCTATGCAAAACTTGGTCACAGAAGAACTTGGAAAACCTAGAAGTTCTCTGGCTGAGAATTGCTTTGGCATTTGTCTCCTTTGTGGAGCTTTAGATAAGAGGTTTTGGTAAGCAGAAATTGACTTGCTAAGGTGTAAATTGTATAACAATAAAAAAGCCTTTTCGCAAAGCTATAGTCAGTTCACCAGAAGCTGATTCCCCTGTGGCTGTAAAGGCTAAAAATCATCCTAGAGTAACCCTGTTTCTTCCACAGACCCTTGTGAACTGAACACTTGACACAACGTTTTGGAGCCAATGTCATAGAGCTCAAAGAAAAAAGGGATCCAGACACTCTTAAGAACTCGAGGTTAAAAAAAAGTGCACTCTCAGGGTAAGAGGACTCCAGGATTGGCAGGGTCTGGGGAATTTAAACTCCCCATCTCAGGAGCAACAAAATGTACAGTTACTAAAATGCTTGTTAAAAGAAAAAGCATTAACTGCACAATTGTTGCAACTATTAAAGATAGAAATAGAATGGTTCCTGAGACAAGAATAAATCAAAGAAGAAGGCCCTTCTCAGTAGAGAAGAGGGAAAAAAAAAAGGAAATTTAAAAAGAAAATTTCTTGATGGAAAAAAGAAATGTTTAATCAAGAAAAAAGAATTTCCCAATAGAAAAAGGAAAAATGTTTAATCAGGCCTAAAAACTAAAGGGCCCCCATAAACATAAAATAAAATACAGGGAAAAAAAGCCTCTTCCCAGTAGAAATAGAGGGGAAAAGGGGCTCTTTCTGATAAAAGAAATAAATTAAGGCTAGCTGAAACACGGAGCTCTCTGGCTGCTTTCTTCCTGTCAGGTCGCTCAGCTAAGAGCCTGCCAGCACAGAGTAGAATTGCATCAGCACAGCATCTGAATTACAAAAAATGATGGATGGGGCTTCACTGCTGCAGCCTGAGCTAGCAGAGCTGGCCCAGAGCTTAGAATGTCTTGTTGTGACAGTCTACAGAATGGGAAAAGATCTTCACCAACCCCACATCTGACAGAGGGCTGATAGCCAGAATATATAAAGAACTCAAGAAACTAGACATCAAAATACCTAACAGTCCAATTAAAAAAATGGGCTATAGAGCTAAACAGAGAATTCTCAACAGAAGAAGCTCAAATGGCTGAAAGACATTTAAGGAATTGCTCAACATCCTTAGTCATCAGGGAAATGCAAATCAAAACGACTCTGAGATAGCATCTTATACCTGTCAGAATGGCTAAGATCAAAAACACTGAAGACAGCTTATGTTGGAGAGGATATGGAGCAAGGGGAACACTCCTACACTGTTGATGGGAATGCAAACAGCCACTTTGGAAATCAGTATGGCGCTTTCTCAGAAAATTGGGAATCAATCTCCCTCAAGACCCAGCTATACCACTCTTGGGCATATACCCAAAGAATGCTTAATCATACCACAAGGACACATGCTCAGCTATGTTCATAAAAGCATTATTTGTAATAGCCAGAACCTGGAAACAACTTAGACGCCCTTCAACTGAAGAATGGATAAAGAAAATGTGGTACATATACACAATGGAGTACTACTCAGCAGAGAAAAACAATGACATCATGAGGTTTGCAGGCAAAGGGATAGAACTAGAAAAAATCATCCTGAGTGAGGTAACCCAGACTCAGAAGGACAAACATGGTATGTACTCACTCATAAGTGGATACTAGATATAAAGCAAAGGATAACCAGACTGAAACTCTCAGCTCCAGGGAGGCTAGCTAGTGAAGAGGACCCTAGGAAAGACACAGGGATTACCCATCGACGGAGAAATGGATGAGATCTACATGAGCAAATGGGTGTGTGTGTGTGGGGGGGTAATGGAGGGCAAGGGTCGGGGGAAAGAGAGCTTAGGGGAGTGGGAGGTCCCAGCTGGATCAGGAACAGAGTGGGAGAACAAGGAAAGAGATACCATGATAAATGAAGACACCATGGGAATAGGAAGAAGCAGAGTGCTAGAGAGGTCCCCAGGAATCCGCAAAGATGACTCCACTATAGACTATTGGCAATGGTTGAGAAGGTGCCTGAGCTGACCCACTCTGGTGATCAGATGGCCGAACACCCTAACTGTCATGATAGAACCCTCATCCAGTGACTGATGGAAGCAAATGCAAAGGTCCATGGCCAAGCCCCAGGCGGAGCTCCAGGAGTCCAATCGATGAGAGAGAGGAGGGATCATATGAGCAAGAGATATCGAGACCATGATTGAAAAAAGTACAGAGACAACTAGCCAAACTAGTGGAAACACATGAACTGTGAATCAATAGCTGAGGAACCCCCATGGAGCTGGACTAGGCCCTCTGGATAAGCGAGACAGTTGTTTAGCTTGAACTGTTTAGGGGGCCCCCAGGCAGTGAGACCAGGACCTGTCCTTAGTGCATGAGCCGGCTTTTTGGAACCTAGGGCCTATGCTAAGACACTTTGCTCAGCCTTGGTACAGGGAGGAGGGGATTGGACCTGGCTCAACTGAATGTACCAGGCTCTGCTGACTCCCCAGGGGAGACCTTGCCTAGGAGGAGGTGGGAATAGGGGGTGGGTTGGTGGGGGGGGGGGGGGTGGGGGGGGGGGGGAGGCTGGGAGGTGGGAGGAGGATGACAGGGGAATCCGTGGTTGATATGTAAAACAAATAGAAAATCTCTTAATAATAATAAAAGAAAGAATGTCTTGTTGTTTGTTTGCTTCATTTTGGCTTAATTTTTTTTCCTTCAGATCAGGAATAACAATATTAAAGGTCCCTTCATGGGAGAAAGAAAAAATTATAACAAGCCCAACTTCTAGTAAAATTACAGTTAGGACATAAAGTACTAAGCCAATGTTGTCTAAATTTCCGGAGGTATTGGTCATTCATTGTATGGAGGATGTTCTCTTCTCTTGATTGTCTAATTAATGTTTAAATTTATTTTTAATTTTCATAGTAAATGAAACAAAAGAACAAAATTCATGGTTTGGGTATTTTCTTTTCTGTTTATCTTTGCTGAAAATTTGGCTCTGCTCTTTAAGTTGCTTTCTGGAAATTCTTGGTTAAATTCTATAAAAATGTAACACCTGAAATAGTGGGTTGCTAGCTTATTAAATAATGTGGCTACTAAGGTAAAAGTTCATAAAAAATAATCTTGTACTGATAAAGAGCCTACAAAAATTATTTTTCACTAAAGGAACTACAAGTAAATTGTTTGTTCCACACTGTTAATAATTGGCAAGTTACATTAACATGTTACTTGGAATCTATATAAGAAAATCCTCTTTTTAAAATTTTATATAAATACTCCATGAATAGTGACTAAAGTTACCTCTTAAAATCCTATACAGATTGTTTTTAATACTTTTGTAGATGGCTTATGTAAAAAGGACTATACAGAGAAAAATTGGTGATAAAATTGTTCAATTGTTATTACTCCAATATTTTAAGGTAAAACAGCTCCAATATGTAGGACAGGAGGTTTTAAAAACACTTAAAAGAAAGTATTTTGACAAACTCTTATTAATGGTGAGAAGCCAAAGCTAAAATTATAAGTAAATGACATTGAGATTAAAAGTTTTAATGGACACTAAAGCTGATGTATCTCTAACTTCTCAAGAACCTTGGAATCCCAACCAGCCTTTACAAGAAGTCTCCACTTAGTTTTTAGGCATTGGAATGTTATCTCAGTTGAAACAAAGTATAGATTAGATTAAATATGTAGGTCCTAAAGGACAAGTAGGGACATTAAAGCTTATGCGACTGATATAGCCAAGAATTAATGGGGGAGAGATTTATTACAACAATGGAGAGCTCAGTTCATAAAAAGAACTGAATGGATTCTTCCCCACATAGTGAAAAAGGCACCAATTTCTGGGACTCTTACATTTTATATTGGCACAAATAAATTAGGAATGACTGATTATAAAGAAGGAAACATCATTAAAGTAATTCAAAGTCCATATGATCCAGTTAAAAAATCAGAATTATATGCCATTCTAAAGGTCTTATTAGACTTTAATAAATCTCTTAATATAATTACTGATTCTCAATATGCAAAAGGTGTTGTATTGCATATAGAAACTGCTGAACTTATTCCTGATTATTCAGAGTTAACTTTGCTATTCATGCAACTGCAATAAGCAATCCAGAACAAAAATTATCCATTATGTATCACTCATATTTGATTTCATATTGGATTGCCTGGGCCATTAACAAAAGGAAATTTTTTAAAAAATGATTAATTACTGAGAGGAAATGTGTTAAATGCTTCAGAAGTTTATAAGAAACATTATGTTTGCTATGATTCATAGCCAGCCACTCCCTAGCTACATGACTGTACATGCACTGTCCAGAAGTCAGGCAGGATGCTTAGTCACCCCAGGGCCTTGCATCCTATGTAATCCATGCGCTGTGTGGTCATGTAATGTATGTGCATGTGTGGCATAGCTATGTAAGTCAATATGTGCATGCACGGAGGGGGGACCTATAAAAGCAGATTCCACCCATTCCCCCACCCTCTCTTCTGCACCATTCATTTCTAGTAGGCCTATTGCACAGTCCCTCTTCCCCCCACAATAAAACTCTTGTAGTAGGTTTCACTGTACCTCGTGTTCTCTCTTGCCCAGTAAAGCACCACAAATAAATAACAATGTTAATAGTAAATTCTTAAAGAGAAAATATTTTCCATTACCTGGCAACAAGCTAAGGAAATTATAAAATACTGTCCTGCTTGTTCTTTATATAATCAAGTTCCTTTACCTGTAAGAAGTAATCCTAAAAGTACACACACACACACACACACACACACACACACACACACACACACACA
>CABHPR010111114.1:24654-37182 GCA_902168415.1 Peromyscus melanophrys
ACACACACACACATGCACACTAAAATTTTACAAATAGATATATTTCATTTAACAGAATTTACAAAATTAAAATTTATTCATTATACCATTGATACATACTCTGGATTTCAATGGGCACCTTCCTTAAGTTCTAAAAATACTGATTCTATTATTATACATTTATTTTTATTTTTTTTCTTTTTTATTATTTATTTATTATGTATACAGCATATATGACTGCAGGCCAGAAGAGGGCACCAGATCTCATTACAGATGGTTGTGAGCCACCATGTGGGTGCTGGGAATTGAACTCAGGACCTCTGGAAGAGCAATCAGTGCTCTTAACCTCTGAGCCATCTCTCCAGCCCCTATTATACATTTATTAGAGACAATGGTTGTAATGGGCATACTGATACAAATTAAAACTGATAATGCCCCAGCTTATGTTTCCAATAAAATAAAACAATTTTTGCATGTTACAACATAAAACACATTACAGGGATACTGAATAATCCCACAGGACAAGCAATTGTTGAAAGATCTAATTGTACTTTAAAAGAGACGCTTTTTAAACAGAGGTGGAATATGAGGACCCCCAGGTATAGATTGCATAATGCTTTACTAATTTTACATTTTTTTAAACATTAATGAAACAGGAACAACAGTTGCTAAAAGGAATTGGACTGTGGAAAAGTCTGCTGAATTGAGTCAGTCTATGAATTTATAAAGATGTTTTAACATCAGAATGGAAACCAGGGAAAATATTAAGATGGGGCTGAAGTTATGCTTATGTTTCTGTAGGATAAAAAAGGTTGTGGATCCCATCAAAATTAATAAAAGTCTGGCACAAACAAGAGTAGTCTTTTGATGCTTTGGCTGCTGAGATGAGTGACATGACTCTGGGGGAAAAATACAAAAAGCCTTTGAAGCAGACAGCTGATTCTCCCACCTGGAGACAGCTTAATAATTTGTGTGACAAAGGGAAGCAGTAGTTCAACTGGCTCAGAAACCTTTGAGTACTACAAACCTGTTCTTTGCTGTGTTATCTGTAGTAACTGTACAGGTAATGGGGGTCAACTATATATATTGGGCCTATGTTCCTAGTCCTATAATTAACAAGGAGTAAGTTGGGAAGATATGGATATTCCTGTGACAGTTAATGAATCTTTTTGGCTACCTGGTCCTATGACAATCAAGGACCTGTTAAGCCTATGGAGGAGAGTAAGTAAATCAGAAAGTAATATACTGTGAGAATACAAGGAATTCCTTTTTGTATGGAAAATGGAATTCAATGTCTAAATACAACCTTTTGAGTGTGGTTATGTATAGTTATTACTATCCAAGATTATCATAATAAGTTTTATATGCTTCATGCATCTGGTTTGAGAGGTCAAGACATTTTGTGAGATGTGGGTTACCAACAAGAAATCTGACTGGGTACATTGGCAACAATGTAAGAGTAAGAAACAATGAGTGCTAATTAATATCTCACATGGAGATGTCATTGACTGGAGCTCTTATGGCTTGTCTCAAGGAAAATATTCTCACTCAAAATTAAGATGGTACAGATATAGTTCAAATGGAACTGTAGGAATTAATTCTACTGTTAATGAACCTATTCAGTGTCATGGAGTTGGAATGTCAAGTCCTCTCCTGTAATTTGGCAATTCAGTTCAGACTAACTTGTGGAAATTAACAAGTGCCTTCTACCCTCTTAAAACATGGGAAGGAAAGTTAAACTCATTAGGGATGATGAGTATACTTTTAGACTAAATCAAAACCATCCTTTTATAGCTTGTGCACTATTACCTTATTTGCTACTGAAGGGGTCTATACGGTGGCACCCTAATAATTATAGTATCACTTGTGAATGTCGTACCCTTCATACCTATAATAATTCTAGTGTGTCTTTAAATATAACCTCTGAAAGTTTATACATTCTTAGAGAAAGGCCAGCAATTTGGATACTGGTAAAGTTGTTGAGGCCATGGCAAGACTCATCTGTGATCATCCTAGTGCAGAAGTTCACTGAAAGAATATTAAGAAGAACACATTGAATGCTTGGTCTGGTTATCACTTTAATTATGGGAATTATCGCATTGACTGCTACTGCTACAATGGCTGGATTGGCACTTCGTGAAGAAATTCAAACTGCTGAATTTGTTAGAGACTGACATAGCATTCTACAGAACTTTGGACTCAGCAAAATAAAATAGATAGTGAGATAGTTAATGAAATAGTTGATTTATGACAAGTTGTTATACTATTGGGAGATAAGTTAGAAATATTAAAGAAACAGATAAAATTAAAATGTGATTGGAATGTTACATCCTGTCTATTATACCTTTAAAGTTCAATAATAGCAAGTATGACTGGGAAAAGGTTATGATGCATTTGATGGGTCACCCTAATTCTTCTCAAATGATTTATGATTTACAGCAAGAAATTAAGGAAACGTTTACAAAAAGTAACCCGATATGACAGGAATGGATGATATGGAAAGCCTTCCGATACGATAGCCTCATCCAACCCTGTAAATCACTTTAATAGATTTCTGGTTTAGCAAGCGTTATCCTTGTTCTAACAGAAGTAACCTTAGTGGCTTTAAAATGTATTTTGGCTTACTTACATAAAATTGTAAAACAAAATGATAGAAAAAAAGGCTATATTTACTGTAAGACTATATGCTGTGGATATCGCTCTATGCTGTGAATAGTTGCTCTGATTGATTGATAAATAAAGCGCTGATTGGGCAGTAGCCAGGCAGGAAGTATAGTATAGGTGGGATAAGCAGAGAGGAGAATTCTGGGAAGTGGAAGGCTGAGTCAGGAGATGCTGCCAGCTGCTACTGCCATGAGAAGCAAGATGTAAAGTACCGGTAAGCCACAAGCCATATGGCAAGGTATAGATTAATAGAAATGGGTTAATTTAAGAACTACATAGCAAGAAGCCTGCCACGGCCATACAGTTCATAAGTAATATAAGTCTCTGTGTGTTTACTTGGGTCTGAGCGGCTGCAAGACTGGTGGGTGAGAGAGGTTTGTCCTGACCATGGGCCAGGTGGGACACAGGAAAACTTCAGCTACAACTATATAATGTTTAACATAATTAATTGTAACATAAACAGAAGGAGAAGATGTAGAGGGAGTTCCCAAAGATCTTTGCAGCTAGCTGGTTTGATTCTGGAGGGTTAGCACCTGGGCAGTGACCTGCCTTTTGTGACTGCTACCTTCTGTTTGAAGTATGGAAATCTTATCTGAGTGCTTCCTAAGAGGTTCAAAGCCTATGCAAAACTTGGTTGAAGAAGAACTGAGAAAACTGAGAAGTTCTGTGGCTGAGAATTGCTTTGGCATTTGTTTCCTTTGTGGAGCTTCAGATAAGAGGTTTTGGTAAGCAGAAATTGACTTGCTAAGGTATAAATTGTATCACAATAAAAAAAACCTTTTGCAAAGCCACAGTCAGACAGTTCACCAGAAGCTGACTCCCCTGTAGCTGTAAAGGTTAAAAATCATCCTAGAGTGACCCTGTTTCTTCCATGGACCTATTTTGACTGACACAGCACATGACCTGATACAGCAGACAAACAAAACACAGAACAAGACACAGAGGACCAAGAACCAGGCACCAAAAGACTAGACAGGAAGTGTTATTGCCCTGGAGTTCATGTGCCTTGCCTGGCACCTCACTGCCCCCAAATGAGATCCCATCAGAACCAGTATCAGATGTCATAGAAGGAGACACTTTACTATGACCTACCAATGGAGACCTCCTCAGACAGATATCTGCTGATTTCTTTTTGTCTTGGCCATTTGCCTCGGTAGTCTGCAGATCTGAAAGCATATACCTGGATCTTGGAACTTCCTCAAGGTGTGCATCCCAAAGGAAACAGCACGTTGGGTCCCAGATTCCCTGGGGGAAGGGTCCCAAAATTTGGGTTGGGGTCTTATATCACTGGAGCCTCCAGATGTTAATCCCACCAACTGAGAGTAAAGACTACCACCCCAATTTTTAGTGAACTGAGCAAGCTTTACTTTTGTACCGGGCTGTCTCCCTAAAGCAGGATTTGAGAGAACAGTGATGGGGAAACTTTTTAGGCCTCTTTTGTAGGGAAAAAGTGCAGGCTGGGGATTTCCAGAGGAATTTGGTAATGTAAGGACTTGGCAAGTGAATTATAAAAGCAGACAGCACATAAGATTATTTGACAGACCATCTTGACAGAATATCTCAAGACTCCTTGACAGTATCTTATCTTATGAGGGTAGAGTTCATGGAAGAGTCAAATTCCACAAGATAGGGAACATGTCATATTCCAGGAATAGATTAATCTCTGGTGAAACTTAAGTTTTTCAGTAAATATAAATGAACTTATTTTGACCTTGTAATAAGATGGCTTCTAATCTTAAGATGGGATTAGACAGGCCTATCAGTTCAAAAAAAAAATCAAAGAAAAAAACATTGAATGAGCCACAAGAGAACACAAACAGCTAATGAAATAAGGAAGTCAATACGAGATATGAAAGAACTCAATAAGGAGCTAGAAATACAAAAGAAAAACCAAACTGAAATACTGAAAAATATATTATGAAAAGCTCAGTAATAGAACTGATGGAAGAGAGAACAGAATATTTGAGTTTGAAGATAAGGTTGAAGAACCAGAATATGCCAACAAGTATAAATATAAATTAAATTAGAAGATAGTACTGAGAACTTTCCAGATTGAGCATTATTAAAAGGCCATATTTTAAAAATATGGGATAAAAAATGGTGAAGAATTCCATTATAAAAGCATAAAAATAATTTCAACAAAACCATAGAAGAAAAAGCCCCTAAATGAGGGGAAAGGATGCCAATCCAGAAACAGGAGTCATTTAGAAAACCAAATAGACAAGACCAGAAAAGAGCTTCCCTTTGCCATATTGTAACTAAACCACTAAATACACAGAACAAAGACAGGGTTTTGAAAGAGAGAAACACTAAGCTACATATGAAGGCAGGCCCCTCAGATTAGCAACAGATTTCTCAACAGAAACATCAAAAGCCAGGAGAGTTGGGGGTGATGCTTTTCAAATTTTAAAAGACAGCAACTGCCAACCCAGATTACTGTACTCAACAAAACTATTTGTCATAAGTGGAAGAGAAAGCAAAATCTGCTATGATAAAAGCCAGTTTAAGAATTCTGTGCCTAGTAAGTCAGCTTTCCAGAGGATGCTGGAAGGAATTCCTTGGGCTGAAGAGAAAGACAAACACATTCATGAGGTACAAAGAGGAATTAACCACTCTTGAATAATAGATAAGCAAGAGAGGAATAGGAAAAACACTAAACACTGAAAATTAACAAAATGATAGGACATAATGATATAATGACACACCTTTTAATAGTAACTGATTGGTAAAGGTATGGGTGTTTGAATGAAAATGACCCCCATAGGCTCATAGAGAGTGGCACTATTAGGAGGTATGACCTTGTTGGAGTAGGTGTGGCCTTGGAGAAAGTATGTCACTGGGGATGGGCTTTGAGGTTTCGGATGCTCAAGCCAGGCCTAGTTTCTCTCTCTACTGCCTGCCTATCCAGATACAGAACTCTCAGTTCCTTCTCCAGCACCATGTCTGCCTATGTGCTGTTGTGCTTCCAGCATGACACTAATGGACTAAACCTCTGAACTGTAAGCCAGCCCCAGTTAAATGTTTTCCTTTATAAGAGTTGCCATGGTCACAGTATCTCCCCACAGCAATAGAAAGCCTAACTAAGATAAAGGGTTAAGTCCCTCATCAAAGAACACACATTAGCAGACTGAATTAAAAGACAGGGCCCATCTATCTATCGCCTGCAAGAAATGCATCTTACCATAAAAGACAGCATCTTATAATATTAGGTAAATCTACCTTCTTGAGGGGTGGTCTTAGCCAGGTGATTGACAGCCCAACTTCACTCTTATATTCTGCATAGCTTTGAATGATAGGTCTCCATGAGAGGCCAGAGGAAACAGCTTTTCCTTAATAAGGGTCAGCAAAGCTCTGATCAAAGCTACTGTCATAGGACAAGTAGAGCCTAGCAAAGCAGCAGAGACAGTGAGAAGTTTGAGATGCTATCTGAAAACAAGTTTGTGGCTACTGGGCTGGTGGAAGCTAGTGATCAGGGAAGTTAGTACATCCTAAAGGTTTAACTGAGGGCTGAAAGGATGTTAGGTTAGACACAGAGATGTGCAGGGAATGGAAACTATGGGGACTGAAGACAGCTCATTATAATTTGACCCTGGATCTGTAACTTTTCAACTCCCCACACTGACAAAGTTCTAATCAGTCAACCAGTCTTGTAGAATCCTTAACATATAGGTGTGACTTTTTCCCCCTGGGAACTTCAGTTCACAGTACCAAGGACTTGAGAAGTTTACAGTCTCTGGGAGGTGCTTAGCCAGTGAATTTCTGTGGCTCCAAACTGGTCACAACATTGAAACTTAAATCCATTTCAGATATTTTGCTTTCATTTATTGAATAAATACATGTTTACAGTTAGTTTTGTTTTAAAAATAGATGTGTATTCAGAATGTTTTAACATTTTTTTTTGAGGAAATTTCCTAATGGGCATGAGGAGAAAGACAGAGAGACAGACAGACAGACTAACCTAGGAATTAAGCTGCTTTCTTCTTTAACTACTGCCTTTTACAGGAAAAGCAAAAGAAGAAGAATTTCCTGCCCATAAGTCAAATTAACCCCTTTGGTTACCATAGTACCCCCTCCTCCTGAATTGATGTCTCCTTATGCCACATTTTTTTACCCTTTAGAAAATGCCAGAAATGATTAGAAAGGAGACAAAGAGAGTGGCCTGGGCATCCTGAAAGGTAAAGGCACCACAGCATTGAATTCAATCACCCCTTTTATTATGCAAATAGATTCCCATTGAGTCTACCTTCCATGCATAATTAAATAAAAACTCAGGATAAATGAGGCACTGATGCAGAAATAAAGGCACAAAATTTCTCAAGTCCGCTCTCCTCAGAAGCCAACTAGCTGTCTTCCCCATAGCCTCAGCTGTTTTCTTTAAAACCTGGTCCATATTCCCAGGGGAAATTCTTTTTTCAGTTATTGTTCTGCCCAAACTGAAAGCAAAACCAACATCTCCCTTTCATTAACACCATCTTTATCATTCAGGACCAGACAGACCTGTGTTTCCCACTTGAGAAAAGAAATCACGGTTCACATTTTCACCACTGCGTCCTGTGTATCAGGCACTGTGCCAAGCTGTCGCCATGCATGACATCATCTTGTCCTCCCCACAGCCGTGCAAGGCGGCCTCTTGCTCTTACTATGTTTGTTTTGCAGGTGAGCAGCCTGAGACTTGCCCAGGATGTCCATCACTCAGCTAATGCCAAAGCCAGAATTTAGGTTCAAAGTGCTGACCCACAGTGCACCAATGTATAGAATCCTATAAGCATCGGGATAGGGACTCAAGTCTACCTAAAAAATGTCTAATTGAGGCATGAGGCCCCGGCCCGATCTCCAGCCCTGCAAAAGTACAGTGAACACACAAGGATTGAATACATTCAAGGTGTATGATGAGATGATTTCATAGTATGTATGAGCATGTTGTCCTGTGTCTGGGTTGCGGAGTTTTTCTGGACCCTGAGATCCCAGAAGCAGAACCATACACAGGGTAACTGAAATAAACGGATACCACTCCAATAAAAGGGCATGTAGGGGGAGTAAAACATTTGTGCTTTGGAATCTAGTCATAGTCAGGCCTTGGCTTTACAGTGGACTGCTGTATAGCCATTCTCCCCAAATAGAAGCATTTCCTCCTGGAGAGAGAAGCTGTGAAGTGGATGCCAATGGACCATCAGAGATCTTGCCCGTCCTCTGAACAAAAACTTCATTACATAATGCTACCCCTTGAATGTTTTATAGATTCAGAAAACCATCTAGACAACTAGTAAAAATAGTGATTGGAGAGCCGGAACAAAAGTACCACATGAGTGGGGAAAAAGACATCCCCAGGAGCCATAAGACTGTTGCATAAATGTTTCAGTGCAAGGGGTGAGCTCCCTCCATATGAGTTATTAGCCAGGGAGGTACAATTTCCTCATACAAAATATCACCATTGGTGTTGGGTGCCTCCCGGAACTAGATGGTAAGTCCCTATTGTTGAAGACACTGCATTTTGGTATAGTGCTACAAGGTACAATGAAGTCTGCTGGGGAAGAATTGTTATTGACAATCCTTCCCAATTATGGATCCTCATGCTACATTACGAACATGCAAGGCAAGATGTGTCTGATGATTCAATAGTGGCACAGCTGTTACAGTTGCAACTCACTGCTTTCCTGTTGAATGTTAAGATCCACTCTATAGAAAGAAACTCATGACTAGTACTACAAGATAAAAACTTGCGACTAAGAAGGCCACAGGCCCCATTAGGGAAGCTGACATAGTTTTGTTAAGTAGGTGTGATGTACCTTGGAGGTGAGGTGGCAATGAGCCAGAGAATGTCTAGGTGACAGTGATCCATAAGCCAGGAATCAGGATCATGAGGTGCAAGAGAAACTGGGATTCTGAGTAGTAAAAGAGCTTATAGGAGCCTCTCACTGAGGCTCCTGGGGCAGGCCATTGTCACATGCCAATGACATTTCTAAACATGAAGAGGCTCCTGGGCGACATAGTAAGACCCTGTGTAAAGAGTCTTCCTTTTGACTTCCAGCTCCCAAATAATGACATGGAAGCTTATTAATTATGAAGCCTTAGCTTAGGCTTGTTCCCAACTAGCTCTTATAACTTAAATTAACCTGTTTATACAATCTGTGCTCTGCCATGTGGCTTGTTACCTCTCCTCATACTGCACGTCTGACTCCCCGTGTCTCGATGGCGAATTCTACCTATTTTGCTTCCAGAGTTCTTATCTCTCCCTGGAAGTCCCACCTATTTTTTTTTCCTGTTTAGCTATTGGCCACTCAGCTCTTTATTAAACCAATCAGAAGGTGCTTTAGCAGAGACACATCTTCACAGTGTGCAAAAAAGATTATCCCACAACAACCCTATCTCAAAAAAGGTAAGCTCCCAGACTCCTCCCTCCATTGCTCTGGTTTTAGCTGCAAGAGTGATTTCCTTTGGTCAGTGGACATTGACAATTGTAGCACAATTAGGAGTGTGGTAAGTACTTGGGATAATGAGGTCTAGCTTTCTGGATGGTGAGAGGCTACTTGGAGGGGCACTGCGGTGCCCCAGGCAAGTACCTTAGCTTGACTACTAGGCATGTAATTTGACTGAGGACATCTTGGGCTTTCCAGCAACCACATGCAGCTCCTGGCATGAGTATAGGTGAAACTAAGAGTGGTGAACCCTAGCCAGCCACAGGATCGGGAGGAATAGGTGCCTCTTGAAGGAAGTGATTGTAATGGTTTGTTGTGCAGCAATGGACAGTGATTGTCCGTGTACCAGAATAAGCACCTTAAAAGGAGAAAAGATGCTTCTCCAAACCTCACACTGACATCCACCAAAGAGCAGAGAGCAGGTGCACACTCAGAATAGAGCCCACTGTGGGGTTCCAGATAGCACTGGATCTTTCAAGGCTCTATTCATGTGCAATGCTCTCCAAACTGTGTCTGTGCAGCAGAGCTGTGGCCTCAAGGACAGCCCCAGGACATCTTGGTTGTTAATGTGGGGACAGAGGCTGACACTGGTGGAAGGTAGGCTGAGGGCTGGGCCTGGAAGAGGATGGCGGTGGCTGGTAACCAGGATGCCCTGCCCTGTGTTTTCTCTGTCTCTGGTAGATCTTGGACTTGTCATGATCCCCTGACCCCCAACGTGAGGTGGGGATTTTTACAACAGCCATTCACAGGCTTGTGGGAGAAGAAATGAAGTGTCCTCTCTGGGGAAAATGGCAACTCAATGAACGAACCGACTTTCTACAGAATGGGGCTCATTGGTGGGTGAGATTTATGTGAGAGAACACGTGTCAATGAGTCAGCTCAGTGCTGGACCAAGCATCACTGTGTGGGCCTTAATCTGCTTCGGACGGAGCATTGCCAAAGTTCCTGAAAGACTTCTGCTGTGTTCTGTCACTAGAAGCTCTCAGCCAGAGCTGCATCTCAAAATAGGTCCCCAGAGCTTAAAACTCCAGTCCCTAGCTATAGCATGAGTCTTAACAGGTCTTATTAATAAAACAAACCTGAGCCGGGTATTGGGGTGAACGCTGGAAGATCAGAGAGACAAAACAAGCCACAGCTACCTCACCTCGCCAGCTCCTCAGCTGGTCTTGCTTCCTCAGACTGGAAGCCTCTCAGTCCTCATCCAGAATGGGTCTCAGCTGAACTGCTGCTAGAAGCCTGAAAGCTTAACCAGCCACATGCTTCTCCAGGCCAAAGGCTTTTCCAGGCCAAAGGCCTCTAGTTTCTGGTCCTCACGCCTTATATACCTTTCTGCTTTCTACCACCACTCCCTGGGATTGAAGGCGTGCTTTCTGGGATTAAAGGCTGTGTCACCACGCCTGGCTGTTTCCCATGTGGCCTTGAACTCACAGAGATCCAGAGGGATTTCTGTCTCTGGAATGCTAGGATTAAAGGCGTATGCTACCACTGCCTAACCTCTGTTTCATATTGTGGCTGTTCTGTCTCTGACCCCAGATAAGTTTATTAAGGTACACAATATTTTGGGGAACACAATACCACCACATTTCCTCTCTTTTTGTCTAAAATTGAAAAAGCTTATAACTAATACAAGAAAAACTATCCAATAAATATATGCAATACACCTAGCCCATCCTGCCACAGAGAAAGGTTTGGAAGCAGACAGAGCACTGGGCCCCTTCAATCCCCTCTAGATGAACATGGAGTGAGATTAGGGATTAAAAGTGTGCTGTCTATAACACCGAGTGCTCCGATGCTCAGCAGACTTTTGACCATGTCCCCACCGCTGTCACTCTCTGTCCTTGTTCCTCCAGACCCTCCCTCTCTGGCTTCCTTCCCAGGTCTGTCTCCTCCTTCCAGCTTTTGCTGGGAGGACTCCGTTAAGCACCTGGGGATTCCTTTGTTCCTCCTGCTAGGTTCACAACACACTGCTTCTCTTTGTAGAAGCCCTACCTCTCACAGCAGCTTCTTCTTCCTCCTCTCTTTCCTCCTCCTCCTCCACAAAGTCATCCCCCACCAACACCCCCTTCCTTGAGTCCTCCTGGCCTGTGTGGCCTGCCCTGTCCTCACCCACTCACTGCCCTTAAAGCCTCCCACCCCCACCCTTCCTTACCCCACATGGCCTGCCTCCTCCCTGACAGTGGATTCCCAGCCTCTCCTTTCTAGTCTGACTGAAATTATTATTCAGAGTTTGTATCACAAGGTTGGGCCCTTTTTTTATTTCAACAGAACTGGTATTTTCCTCTCTATTTTTAGTTCTAAAAAGCTGTTCTCTCCTATTGCCATCTTCCTCAGAGATGCTACTTTTGTAGCAGCATTTTCATTATCAGAATAGAGCACAATCTACTACAAAAATGGAAGAGAGAGGGCTTGGCTCACGTCTGCCGTCAGCCCTATTGGATCTGGGCTCTGGAGGCAGCATGGGTGCTTTTCCATTTGCATGTTATGGGGGGTGGGAGCCAAGGGGCAGAGTGACACAGAGGACACTGGCCCACAGTCCCCTGTGAACTCTTAATGTTTAGACTGGTTGGTGGAACTGATTGTCCCACATTACAGATGAGGGAACAGGCTCAGAGAGCCAAATTGGTGTGTCTCATATCACAAAAGCAGTGCCAGTGCCGGACTATGAAGACAGCCCAGAGCTGAGGGTGAAGTCATGCTGTCTCATGGAGTTCAGAGCCCCCAGGACCTCCTCCCCAAGCTGCACGCTGCTGCTCTGCTCTCCAGGCCTTTGCCCGATGCTGCCTTTCCCTAAAAGCACAGTTTTCTTCCTGCAGGTTTCTGCTCCCATTGAGAATGACTCATTAGTGACAACTCGGGCCCAAGGGGGCACACCCACTCCCTGTCTCTGTGCCCAACAAGTTTACTGCTCATTTTCTGTCAGCACAGATAGCACAGAAGGAAGGACAGGGCCTGGACCACTCTAGTCCTGGGTGTGACCATGCCTTTCTCCTGCCTTTACTGAGATCCCCTTTACAATGTACCCCCAAAGAAATGCACACAGAGAGGAGAAGCCCATCCTGCCCATGGACTCCAAGCCAGGGCATCTTTTCAACAGCTACTGCTGGAGGGATCCCATCTTTTCCCAAGCATCCAGGACCACCTGCGCACAAGGCCTGGAAGAGCTAGGGTCCGCGCTTGGGGCTAGCCTGCTGCCTCTGGTCACTGGCAGACAGCTAGCTCCTGGAAGCACCCAGCACCAGCAATGAGATCCTGCAGGCAATGCTGCTCTCTGGTGTCCCCTCGCGGTACTGCTGTTCCCTTCTGGCCTGGGGCTTGGATAGCAAAGCCTGGCTCAGGTCTGACAAGGAAGCTCTGTCATTGTCTGTGGACAGCTCAACTAGAGGAGAAGCTGTGATTGGCTCAGCAACTCCAGGGACTGAGCAGGGGAACTGAGAACCTCTCTTCAGGGCTGCCCCCAAGCCAGCCCGAG
>CABHPR010111117.1:0-18216 GCA_902168415.1 Peromyscus melanophrys
CCCCCCCCCCCGTCAGTATTGGCGGCAGTGGGGTTATCCTTAGAGGTTCAGTAATTGTGTCTAGACCATTGTGAGCATAGCCAGGTCAGGGGCTCTCACAGCCCAACAGGGTGCTGCTACCAGCTAAGTTCATTTAGCAGTTTCCCCTTCCTAGACCCAAGGGAGTGCTAGAGCACCACCAGCAGCAGCAGCAGCCTGGCCCCCAAGGCCCAAGCAGCCTCCATCCCCCTTTCTTGCCGCAGGCAGTAGTGGTTCTAAAATGTATGCAGACTCTTCTGCCTGGCACTTAGTTATCTTCCTTCAGGCTCCCTCTAAATGTGGCCTCCAGCCTTTCTACCCTGCCCTCCTTTTCCTGGGTAAAGGAGGAAGGTGCTCAGGCAGAGACCATGTGGATGCAGACTTAGGGATAATGGATGAAGCAGGTGGGGTTCCAGAAGCAGAGGGTTTGCCTGGATCAGTAGGTGGATGTAGGGGAGGGGAAACTATCTGGCAGGTCTGGCCCGTGGACCTGAGAGGCACTGGGGAGCCATATAGAGCTGTGGGCAGGGTTAGCGTCTGTGTGGAAAGACCCTCTAGGACAGGAGAGTGATTTGATGCCTGAGAGCCAGTCTAAGGCAACCAGATGGGGACCCAGGGTGACAAAGGTGCCGGAGGGTCCTGGGAGTGCCAGGGGCTACAGTAGAGGATATGCATTCCATCAGCTGGCCATCAGCAGAGGCGTGGTTACACCTTAACAGAACTCTTGTGGGCAGGGCTGGGCTCAGCAGGAGAGCTGGCGGCCACCTTGTTGAGTGCCATCTGGTAGATGTCCTCTGGGGAATGGCCTCTCTCCCTGTGGCTCAGGTCGTAGCCCAGCTTTTCTGGCATCTTCTCCACCACATAGTTCCGTAGCTTCACTTCATTCACCTCCGTCCACGTGTTCTCGTCATACTGTATGAACTGAGTCAGGTTGAGGCCCAGGCTCCTACAGAGCTTGTGCAGGATCCTGGAAGTGGGAGGCTGCTTGAAGGAGGCCTGGCCTGACACCACAGGAGGGGCCACTGGGGATGGGCACAGAGCTGGTGACCGGGGGCCTGAGGGCTGACTCAGGCAGACTGCAGGCTAGGGGCACAGATGGGGAGGTGAGGGGTCACCCTAGCCCTCCAGAAGGCAGAGCTGGCCCAGGCAGATGTGACTGCAGGAGAATGCTGAGCCAGGCCATAGTGGCCAGGATGGAAGTCCTGAGGGCTGAGTGGGAAGCAAGGTCCAGACCTAACTTCTGACTAGGTGAGAATATGGGTTATACTGGAGTGGAGTTGGGGGTGCAGCTTGAGACCCATGGCGCTTCACACAGCAACTCAAAACAGAGACTGGAGCATGGACTAGGGATGGGGCTGGATTCTCACTGAGCCCAGGGCAAGATGGGGCTGGGACTGGCTGAGCCTCAGTCGGGGATGGGAGTTGGCTCAATACGGGGTGGGCATGGAGGTGGGCTCTGGCTAAGCTTTGGTGCAGAGGTGGAACTCTGCTGCCTGGGCAGGATCTCACCTGTGGGAGCTGGGCATTCGCATGGCCCCCAGCTCCCCTATCCAGCCTGTCTTCCCATCCCGGAAGGTGAAGATGCGGCCCCCAACTCTATTATCTGCCTCCAGGATGGTGACCTAAAGATGAGGTTGGGCAAGCAGGGCCCTCAGCTCCCCTCACTACACCCACAGCAGCCCCCTGCCTGTCCTGCTCCCCACAAGAAGGTACACCTAGTCTAGAAGAGCCTTTCTTCAGAGTGGAAGGGCCTGCTAGAACAGAAAGTAAGGTTTCAAGACTAGCAGGAAAACCACCAGATAGACTGTGGAGGGACTTCCCGCCTAAGGTACAAGTAGGGACATTTCCTGGTTTGTGCCCACTCTCATTCCTGGGTTTTGGTGAAGGGGACACTTCCCCTTGGGAATTTCTCAGTGCTCCCCCAGCACAGATCCCCATTTTGACTCTGACAACTACATTAAGAGGAAGTAGGCCTTCCCTCCAGGATGGGTGAGTGGGTTACAGTGGGTGAGTGGAATGGGGGCTCTGGAAAAGAGTTGCTGCTTCTCCACACCCCACTACCAAGGACCTCCCAGATGCAGCAGGAAAGCTCCCAGTAGACAGCAGGCAGCACTTCTCACCTTGTGTCCTGCGTCACTGAGCACCTTGGCGGCCGTCAGCCCAGCCACACCTGCACCAACAATGATCACCTTCTGGGGCTGCAAGGTCCGATTGAGGCCCAAGGTCACCACCTTGAGTAGCTGCTCATAATCAGGGTCCTCCATGCACTTCTCGAAGGGATTCAGGCTGGAGGCTGCCTTCCAGTCCAGAGAGGCTGCCAGACCGAGGATGCTGGCCACAAGGACAAGCCGCGGGGCTGGCAATGGAGAGGGTCAGTGCACAGGGAGCAGGAGCACAGGGTCGGCTACAGTCCCAGCGCCCCTCCTCCCTCCCTTGCTCACTTACCCAGCCAAGCCATGGCTCAAGAGGCAGCTGCTGTCTGAGTGGAGAAGCGGAGGGCACTGTGATGGGGTCAGGCACCACCCCACCGCAGCCTGTCTCTCCTTCCTCTCTTGGCATGTGTTTCCCCAGACCTGATCTTGATCCTTTACAGTCTCCCAACCCCTGGCCCAGCTCCCTTCGTCCTGCCTCCTAGCCCTAGGGTCCAGTCACTGCCACCCCCACCCTAGGCTCTCACCTCCGGCTCTCAGGACAGGACAGCAGAGCAAAGCCTCTGCGGTTCTCCCCTTAAAGCGGCCAGTCCCGCCCACTCACCTCCCTGGGGAATTGAAAGTGCTTTCCTGGAGTGGGGTCAGATGCTGGGGGAGGTGGAGAAGACAGGCAAAGGAGGAAGTAACTCAGTCTATTTTCCTTCCTGCCCCAAATGGCTCTGCAGAAGCTGTGGGTGGGGACTGCCCATCAGGTGGCTTGGTGGTGGTGGTCCCTGTGCTCTAGGCCTCCTGGACTTTTGTCTTGGGCCTGCCAATCCCCAGGCCAGGCCTCCCCTCCCCATCTCTCCAGGCCTATCTCCAACTCTACGAAATGGGCATATCCAAGGCTGGGACCTGAGTTCTTGGGACAGGGCAACATTCTGGTGCCCATCTTGGCCTGATACTATCACATGGTAAAGCACAATATGGTAGGAGTGGAGCCAGGCCAGGGCCTGCACATATCACCTCTCGAGGTCCAGAATCTGTTGCTGCAGCTATAAGAACATGAGGGGGACTGGGTGGTGGTGGCCGAGTGGCCACCTGTCCCTCTTTGCTATCTTTGTCTTTTTGTTGTTGTTTTTTGAGACAGTGCTATCTTTGTCTTAAGAATTGCTGGGCAGCAGATTGTGGATGGACATCTCAGAGAAATGTCCCCAGAAACTTGTTTCTGGCTTTCAGGAGGCCATGAGTAGTGAGGACCAGATGACACCAGTGTCAGCTAAAGCTGGTGAGGTGAGGCACTAGGGTGCAGGGGAATTTTACTTGGGGTTGGGGAGAAGATGGGTCAGGAGAAAAGCCAGGGTGGGGCCACGAGGAGAACAGAATGGGAAACTCCAGAGCCCATTAAGGGGAGGTGTATGTGTGTGCTCTATGGCTTGGGCCAAACAGTGGCCAGAAGTGTAAAGCCATGTAGGCTGGAGGCCTGGTCAAGCAGAACTCCATGGCTTAGGGTGTACTTGTTCTCAACCCTACAGAGGAATTGATAGTCTTGAAGAGGGTAGGGGGAAATAGCCTCCTCACAGCCTGGCATTTATTTTATTAATTTCTTTAGACAGGGTCTCATTCTGTATCCCAGGCTGGCCTCAAACTCCCTGCCTCAGTGTCCTGAATGCTAGAACGACAGCACCACTGTGGCCAGTGCTCTTGCTGGGGATGTCTTTCTCTATGCTGTGAATATAGGCTGTTCCCATTGGTACAAGATAAAAAGCTGCCTTGGCCTATGTCAAGGCAGCTTAGAGGCAGGCAGGAAATCCAAGGAGAGACAGGAAAGAGAAAGGCGGAGTCTGGAGGGACACCAGCCTGCTACCCCAAGGAGCAACATGCCAGCAGACTGGTAAGCCATGGAATACGTGGCAAAACACAGATTAATAGAAATGGGCTAATTTAAGATATAAGAGCTAGCTAGCAAGAAGCTTGAGCCATAAGCCACAGAGTTTGTAAATAATATAAGCCTCTGTGTGCTTACTTGGGATTGAGCAGCTGTGGCACACGGGGTGGGGGTGGGGGACTGGACCCGAGAAAATTACAGCTACATGCTCTTCCTCAAGTTTCTGGATCAATTCAGCACCAGGAGCCTGAAGTTGCTATGGAAAGGGCGAAGGTGGGAGCCTGGCATTTAAATTTTTTTCATTTATGCGTAACTTCATGTACGTCTGTGTATTATGTGTGTGTGTCTGGCGCCCAGAGGAGGGGGTTGGATCTGCTGGAACTGAAGTTATGGATGGTTGTGAGCCCCCATGGAGGTCCTGGGAATTGAACCCTGATCCTCTGGAAGAGCAGCCAGTGTTCTCAACCTGAGCCACCTCTGCAGCCCCATGGGAACAGCTCTTGGATCTCTGGTTGGGGCTTTGTCAGTAAAGCTTTTTTGGAGCGCTGCCACACCCTCACACACTGGGGCTTCTCCCCTTGCTAGGGGGCTCTATGGAGCAAAGGAGCAAAGAGAATGGGTTCAGGCAGGGGTGCCAAATCCCAAGCTCACGTGATCCAGTGGCAAGGTGTGTGTGAGCATGCACATGTATTTGCCCTTCCAGTCCACTCCCATCATCAGGGGTTTAAGGCCAGCTTGGGTTACAGTGAGACCCTATCTAAAAAAGAAAAAAAATGTATCTATTTAAAACTCCAAAATCCCAGTGTTAGTTCCAAGCAGTATTATTGGGCCTAAGTTAGGAATCAAGTTTGGGCCACCACTGGGACAGACTGTCCTTCCTTGGTTATGCTGGAATCTTGGGGACAAGGCAGGGCGTGTGGGGATGGGATCAGGGAGACAGGAGCTGGGAGCAAGAGATGCAAGTGAGGCTCAGTGTCCTGCAGCAAGGGCAGGAGTTCAGACACTAGTGTGTGCATGTTTCATAACCAGATATACCTGTCAGCTGCTGCTAGCTTTGGGAAACCCAGCTTCATGATGGGCCTTCTATGTAGAAATGATCTTTGGGGATCCCCTGCCCACTGTGGCTTGCTTCTGATCCACAGGACAGTGCTACAAGTCTAGATAGACCACATTCCAGCAGGCAGACCTGGCTCCAGGCCTCCCAGGGGTCCTGGGGACGGAGCTGGGGAGAGGGCCCTTGGCCCTCACTAAGTGCATAGCTTTCGGTCTAGTGGATTGAATTCACTGTCACCAAGAGGAGGAGGTAGGGAGACCCAGGTCTGGACAGGGACAAAGCAGCTGTGGCCTGCACCCTGCCTCCCCACCCCAGACAGGGGACACTCACTGCATGCTGGTCTTTGGGGGGCTCTCCTGGCGCCCATGGCCTTTCTGGTCAGCCTGGAACGGAAGTCATCCTCTGGTGCAGGCAGAACCAGGGCAAATGGTGATAGCTTTGTCCTACTGTCTTGTTAGGCCAGAGAAGCCAGGTCCTGAGAGGAAGATCAGTTGGTAGGCTGTGGCAGAATTTTCGAGAGAATGTTTTTGTTTTTTGAGAGAGGGTCTAACTCTGTAGCGTAGGCTGCCCTCCAACTTGAGGTCATCTTTCTGTCTTGCCTCTTAAAACTCTGGGCTAACAGGTATATGCCACCATGCCCCTTGCTCACCCCTCTACCTGTCTTCTCTGACACGGGACTATTTTGAATCATGTCCCAGGCATACTGTTTTTGCAGGATGTTTCTCTACGACAGGAATGGTTGAATTTCCCCCGTGAATACTTGAGAATTTACAGCCCAGCCTGCATGGCCTGTTTCACAATGTGTGAGGGTGTGGCAGTGTTCCTAAAAAGCTTTACTGACAACCAGAAGGTAAGGCCACAGGCAGTCAACTCCCACCCTCCAAGATAGGAACTTCTCAGCATTTGGAGGCAGTGGCAAGCAGCTCTGAGTTCCAGGCCAGTTGGGGCTATATACACATACTGTGTCTCCAAAAAAAGGTGGGGGGAGGGGCAGCGTTCACACATGGATGACCTGTTACAGGCTGGGGATATAGTTGGTAGTTGGCCTAGCATGCACAATGCTTGGGCTCCATTCCCAGCACCACATAAGCCTGATGTGGTGCAGTATTGTGTTTTTTTTTTTTTTCGAGACAGGGTTTCTCTGTGTAGCTTTGCGCCTTTCCTGGAGCTCACTTGGTAGCCCAGGCTGGCCTCGAACTCACAGAGATCCGCCTGCCTCTGCCTCCCGAGTGCTGGGATTAAAGGCGTGCGCCACCAACGCCCGGCGTGGTGCAGTATTGTGATGCCAGCACTTGAAAGATGGAGGCAGGGGAAATCCAGAGTTCAAGGTCATCTACAGCTACATAAAGAGCTTGAGGCCAGACTGGACTAGAAACCTCATTTCAAAACGAACACACAATATTTATGACTAAATTTTACTAATGACTATCTGAAACCCTCCCTCTGTGGACTTTTTTCTATAAGTGTTTCCACTTATAGAAAAAGAAGCTGAACTTTTGCCAGACCTTGTAATCAGGTCAAAAACATGCCCTGAGATCTTTTAAAACCATGTCCTCAGCCTCTTCAAATTTAACTGGCCCTTAAGATAACAAAGTACCTATCTTTCTAGCCCTGTTCTTCCCGCCAATCAGTTGTTGCAAGTTTAGCTACAGGTTGTACTTTAATGCCCGGGGCCCAGAGTGACTAGGTTTGATTTCTGGTAGTCATTGGCTGAAAGTAACCTTAAACAAAACATCCCATAAATGCTGGAAGCAACATGTGTATATAGATTGGCAACATCTTGCTGTTCTGCCTTAGAAAGCTTTTAGAGACTTCTGCAAAAACTCATCACTCCTTCCTTCCCCATACCACATTTTCTGTGCTGCTCAATACAGAGCAGAGTTCTTTGTAAAGACAAGGAAGGAAGTGGAGAACTGAAACTCCCTCTTGGTCTTCTTTTTCATTCCTTAATGTGACATGGATACAATTTCCCACTTAAATATGCTACTGTGTTTTTGAGACAGTCTCACGCTAGGTCAGGCTACTCCCACCATGCTGGATAACAGCTGGCTCCTGGCTATCTAGGGAGACATAGAAGAGGCTCCCCAAGCAGTCACCTTTGCTGTCTTCATGGTGGTTAATGATGAGACCGGCCAGCGAGGCAGGACATCTGTCTGTGTTCTTCCTGGAGAGGGAAACTGCAATTATGGTGTAGCCTGGGCAATAGTACCCAACAGGGTGCCAAGTAGCATTGCCATCCTGGGCACCCCTCTCCAACTCCCTCAGCACAGAGACCTATTCTGTTTTCTTCAAAGTGGGGCAGACCTTCAGGGCATGATTTCAATTTACTTTTAAATTACTAGACAGCAGCCAGGCGGTGGTGGCGCATGCCTTTAATCCCAGCACTCGGGAGGCAGAGGCAGGCGGATCTTTGTGAGTTCGAGGCCAGCCTGGTCTACAGAGAGAGATCCAGGAAAGGCACAAAGCTACACAGAGAAACCCTGTCTCGAAAAACAAAAACAAAACAAAACAATTACTAGACAGCTAGGATATAGTGCAGGGACAGAGTGTGTACTTAGCATGCAACTACACCCAAATAGCAAGATAATTCAGCTTTATTTATGTCCAATATATAATCCAGAATGAGCACATACACATTAGAAATGCATACTGACCATCTTTATGGTTTGAGCCCTGAAAATGACAGCCATGTGTGTAAAACACATCTTGAGAATTGAGGCCTAAACATCATGGTCAGTTGGGGTCAAGCCATGGAGTGCAGTGCTGGGCTGTGGTGGCTTGCCCATAATCCTAGCACTCAGGAGCCTAAGGTAGGAAGGCCACACCAATTCAAGGAGGGTCTGGACTACAGTGGACAGCCCTGTCTTAAACCAACAAAAACTCACATACTGTAGAAAGGCCACTGAGGTTCTCAGGATTTGAGCCCTCCAGTTCACTGGACCTGCCTCTATGTGGCTTTTCCAAGACAAGGTCTCATGTGACTACGTAGCTGAAGATAACTTTGAACTCCAGAGTGCTGGGGTTACTGGATGTTCACCACTATGCCAGGCTTTCTTTTTTTCTAATCTTTGAGATTTTATATGACTATTTGCCTGCGTGTTTATCTCTGCACACAGTACCCAAAATTATTAGAGGGCACCTAATAATCTGGGACTGGAGTTACAAATGGTTGTGAGCTACCATGTGGGTGCTGTAAATCAAACCAGAGGCCTTGGAAGAGCAGCCAGTGCTCTTAGCAGCTGAGCTACCTCTCTAGGCCCTCACCCTACCCCCCAGCTTTCTCTGGTGATTTGAAGTCCAACATGATCCAAGGAAATAACTTGTGGCCCCATTCTGGAATCTTCAGACTGCTGGTCCAGGGTCCCCAGTCCTGGAGGAGTGGCAGCCCCGTGTTCCCTGGTCTCCACTGCTGATGACATCACAATGACCCCTGCACCCACTGGAGTAATGAATGACATACATCACGGGTACACAGGTGGACAAGACTCTCCTGCACCTGCAGCCCACTCCCCGCACTCAGCCAGTGGTTCCAACCCCGCGGCACAGGACCAGATATCCCACCAGCTGTGCCCCGCCCTGCCCTGCCCAGTCTTGGACCTTTCTTCATTACTTACGTTCACAGCAGGTCTGATTTCACAAAGTTTTCTTTATTTAGAAAAACAATATTTGATCAGGGACCACAAAGGCTACAGCAGAGTACAGGGAAATAAAACAGACCAGGACATGACTGCTGGCTTTCAAGACCGTGGCTAAGATAGTTTTGACACTGGGATATCCAGAAGCAAATCTGCTCTCACTCTGGCCCTAAGGGTATCAGTCCTTGCCACAGGAGCCCACAATCTAGGGGTGAAAGAGGTAGCCAGCGCAAAACAACTGTTAGCTCAGTGTGCCTTGGTGAGTCTGCTTTGTGTGGCAGAAGCTCTGGAGGACACGGGCTAGATGGGAGCTGGCGGTGCAGAAACCTTGGTCTTTCAAACCCACCATGTCCCCACCCCAGGTAAATCTCTTGGCCAGCATCTCCTTCGGAGCACTCTGTCCCACGGTCACAGCCATACTGGAGTGGCTGAGGGACGAGCTGGACAAATTAGAACTGAAGCTGCCCTGAGGCAGCACTGAATTCAACACTTGCCCTTGTTCTTTAAATGCTGGCCCAGAGCTCAATGACATTCATGCCTAGCTCCAGAGCACATAGCTTACATCAATGAACATGGCCATGCCTTGTACAACTTCTGCTAACTGGAAGTCAAACCAAAGAACTTTTCTCTCAACAGCACACCCACCCAACAGAAAGCCAGCATCCCTGTAACCCAAGAAGCCCCTCCCATTCACGCAGGGCTAGTCGAAGGCAATGCGCAGGCTGCGCTCCTGCTCCTTGCGGCGGCCCTCACATACACGGCTGGCCTCTTCCACCCTCCTCTGTAGCAGGGCAGAGCTCTGGTCCACCCACTGAAGGGAGTCCATGTGTGCATTGAGGATCTTGCAGATCTGCTGCAGTGGGTCACTGGTGTCTGCAGGGCCACCAGCCATGTTCAGGTGCTCGATGATGTCCTTGAGGTCCTGTGCCATGCGCTTGAGCTGAGCATCGATGTTCTCAGCCAGCTTGAAGGTCTTCTCCCGCTCCTCGTCGGCATGCTGAAGGTAGATGGTGCCACTCTGCTCCTTCACCGACTCCTCCAATGGGCTCAGCAGGTCCTCCAGCTCCTTCTGCTGTGACAGGATGAAGTCCAGCTCTTGATCCAGGCGCTTCTGATCCAGCTTCACCTTCTCCACCTCACGGTGCAGACTGGTGATCTTCTCCCCATTCTCAATCAGTGTGCGGTCCCAGGCATTGACCTGTGTGGCCTGCTGCAGGAAGTGCCGCTCCTGATCCTCCAGCTCCAGGCTCCACTTGTTGATCAGGCTTTCCAGCTGTGCATAGGTCATCGCAGGACTTGTGGTAGTCCCAGCTGCTGTGCTGGAGCCAGGCAGAGCAGCTCCAGTAGTGGCCACACTACTGGGGCCAGTTGGCACCAAGGGTTTCAGGCTCAAGGCAAAGCCAGCAGTGGCAGCGGAGGAGGTGGTGGTGGTAGTGGTGGTGCTGGTGGTGGAGGTGCCAGGAGCTGCTCCAGGGGCCTTGAGGCTGAAGCCCAGGGTTCCCGCACCAGGAGTGGCTGCAGTTGTCACCGGGGCTGAGAGGGACAGCACCGTAGCAGCGGATGAGGCAGGAGCAGGCGCTATGGAGGCAAAGAGTGTGGACCCTGTACTGGTGGCGGCAGCAGTGGGTGCAGCAGCAGCTGGCTGTGCCGCTCCTGCTGTAGTGGTCCCCAGCGTGGCTGGAGTGAAGGGAGAGCCAGACAGTGCTGGGGGCTGGGCTGAGCCACCCACAGAGCCAATGCTGAAGCCAGACGCTCCAGGCTGGGATGCACTGCCACTGGTGAATGAGAACCCCGTGGAGCCAGTAGATGGAGCAGAGGTGGTAGAGGACCCAAAGACAAAGCCAGTGGGGGCTGGCCCCTGGCTGGAGGTGCCAGCACTTGAGATGGCATTGGTGAGGGTGCTACTGCCAAGCCCAAAGCTGCCAGTGTTGGCTGTAGCTGATGTGGCAGCTGTGCTACTCAGGTTGGGTTTTGGGGTGCTGATCCCCAGGGAGAAGCCAGTTCCTCCAGAAGCAGGTGTTGTTCCAAAGTTGAATCCTGGGGTCTGTGTGGTTGGGGTCTGTGTGGTGAGTGAGAAGAGGCCAGTGGAAGGGGTGGTTGCGGCTGGCTGGCTGGGAGTCCCAAAATTAAACCCTCCAGTGCCAGAAGTAGAGAAGGAAAAACCAGTGGCAGCTGTGGTAGTCGCAGTCTTCGCAGTGCCAAATGTAAAGCCGCCAGCAGGGGCCCCGGTGCCTCCAAAGTTAAACCCACTCATGGCTGTGGAATCTCCAGGTGGCAGCTACTCCGACTCTGGGGCAAATCCGTCAGCGTCTGCAACCCTGGGGAGGTTTCTAGAGCAGAGGAAGTGACATGGTCAGATGGTAGTTTGGGACAGGTAAGCTCAGTGGTGTGGAGGGTAGCGGGCTGGATACAGAGCTGGCAGCAGCCCTGCCTCTCCCTTTGCTAACCTAACAAGCTCCAGTAAACCAACTGGAGTTCAGTACTCTTGGACACGTGCAGCTTCCACTACCAGGGAGGAGGTCTGAGGCAGTCAAGAAGGCACTCTAGTGAGTAGGACCAGGGCACAAGGAACACCCGCAGGACCAGCTCTTCCAGGCTGCCAGCACTTGCCCTTGATTCTTGGGGCAGAGTAGGCCCGGGGCCTGGGCCTTCCTAACTCAGGGTGGGCATGAGAGCCCATCCAGTGCTCAGGGATAAATAGAGACCCAGATCAGCCAATCAGATGTCATCTGGGGTTCTCCTCTAGGTGGAAGCGAGCAGTCGCCACCAGTGATGGGTGCAAGGGACAAAGGGAAGAGGGAAAAGAGCACTCAGTAAGCCAACAGCACCACAGTCCACCCACTCAGAGTGCCGAATTTCTGCAATTCTAACTGAAGCAGCTCCAGGCAACGGCATCCAGCTGCTGCTCCTAAAGTTTATGTGGTGAGGAAGGTGGCAGGGAGCGCTGCAGGCTCCACCTAGGAGGTGAGATTTTTGTCCCACTATGGAGGTAGCTGGAAAGCTGTGTCATCTCCCCAGGCCCCAGCAGATGGTGAGATAGAAGCTGGTACAGTGGACCTGATGGAGTCACAGGGCACTTCCCCTATCCTGGTGTGGGACAGCGAGACAGAGATGCAAAGTCGAATGTTTCATACAATACCATAGACACACAGTCCATGTGGAATAAAATTCAGCAGAACGGACCCTTCAGAGCTGTGTGACCCCTGC
Organism: Peromyscus melanophrys; assembly: GCA_902168415.1. Taxonomy (NCBI): domain Eukaryota; kingdom Metazoa; phylum Chordata; class Mammalia; order Rodentia; family Cricetidae; genus Peromyscus; species Peromyscus melanophrys. The sequence goes on from CABHPR010111117.1 coordinate 11,932, forward strand.
TGTGGCCTCTTGAGGCGATAGGCACCCCATCCCTTTTGTAGGCAGCACTGCCCAAAGGCTCATTCCACAGCAGAGAAGCACCACAGCTTCCAAATTGTGTGTGGTAATGACGTGTCTTTTTCCGTTATTATCTATCTTTTGAGAGAGAGATTCACCGGGACCTACAACTCGCCAATTAAGTTAGGCAGGCTGGCTGGCCAGAAAGCTCCAGGGACCCACCTGCCAACACCTCTCCTGCACTGAGATTCTAGCACTGGCCACTATGTCCAGCTTTTTCATGGGGGTGCTGGGGACTGACCTCAGGTCTTCATGCTTGTGTGGTAATCACTCTACTGATCAAGCCACCCCCCAGCCACTGACATTTGGTTCTCTGGGACAGGGTCTCACCATGAAGCTCAGGCTAGCTTCAACCTTACAGTCTTTTTTTGGTAGGTTGTGACAACAGCCGGAGGAAATAAACACAGATGTCAACTGTAGCAGATCTGAGTGACCCAGTCTTCCTCTCAGCATTAACAAGAACATTAAGCCTCCTTGAGCTCAGTCCCTGCCTCAGCAAAGTGGGGTGGCGCCTAGGGTGCTGAGCAGCTGACATGAAGACATGATTTGGGGTGCTCGCTGTCTCTGTGACATTTTCAGAGTAAGAAGGCGGCTTGCGGGTAGTGCCAATGGCCAGCTGTGAAGCTCTGAAGAAGACCCAGTGTGGCTAACCTCGGGTTTACTATGAATTTAGTCTGTGGCCTTGCTCAGTGAGTCATCAGGCCATGACAAGAACCACAACGGCAGTCCCGAGGCTTCTGGGCAGCAGCCCCTGCCCTACTTTGGGGACAGTACCACGTGGTATTCTCCTTTCCTGGCCCCACAGCAGTCCTGGGAGAGATGAGTCTGTGGACAGTGCACAGAAGGGTGATGGGACTCAGGAGGAAGCAAAGTCGGGTTCATTTTCCTTCACTGAACACAGCTAAGGCCTGCTCTGAACTCTGATCCTGCCCCTTGAGCTTACAGGAGCTTCTGGGGAACGAGTATCATTTCACTCTGAAAAGGCCATAGCAGGTCCACTGGAGCCCTGTCAGCACCCAGACAACTCTGGCACGACAGACTTCCTCACTGGTCAGCACCTGGACTGGATGAGTTAAAGCTGCCCACGCACCCATCAACTATGCTTCATACCTCAGTTCTTAAGAACTCAGTGGAAAGCTTTTGCTATTAGTAAACTGCAGCTGAGAATTCTCATTTATAGAAAGTTCATAGTTACTAAAAAAACTATGTCAAGTTTCCATGGTGCTAAAGTGTTGGTACACTATTTAAAGTCACCAGCTCAGACCACAGTGCCAGAACATATGGCGGGAACCCAAGTTCCCAGAATAGGTACCCACTAGTCTGTGCTAATGTGACTTATGGTGGTGTCAGAGACCACAGGGGTGACCCTCATGATTCAGGTGAGCTTCCCTGGTTTCAGACAGGCACTCAGTTGTACCCGGTACGTGGCTCTCCTCCCAGTCCATGACACGATCCTCCTAGGATGCTGATGGCCTGGCTACTCATGCTGTCTCTGCTAGGATAGCTATCAGTATGCAGCGCCATTTGTGAGGTCCAGCGACTGAGAGGAGAGGGCCACCCAAGTCCTGTCAAACACTGGGGAGTCGATGGTCTTGGTTACTGGCTCCAGCGCTGACACAGCCACAAACGCCATGCCAATGACTCAGACTTTTTTTTTTTAAAAGGATGAGTTCTCACTATATATCCTGGAACTCACTATGTACACCAGCTCAGAGGCCTGCTTGCCTGGAGAGGAAGCTGGAAGCAATGTACTGGGAGGAAGGTGGGGTGATGAGCCAGGTCAGGAACTTTAACTGCTTTGGGGACAGAAATAAGCACAAGCCAGGGCCTGACTCATTGAGCAAGTGATGACCCACTAAGCCTTGGAAGCCCTTTAGCTGCAGCCCATCCATCTTCTCCACAGGAGAGGCTCCCAAGAGAGCCCAGGGGAAAGGAAGCAGCCAGCTCCTGGTAACAGGCTCACAACATGGCACATGGGCTGGATAGCCACACTGAGGCAGAGGAGTAGCCTAGGCTGCTGCATTCTCCCCAGCCCCCATTACCAGCCTTCTTCCCAGTTCCACAACCTCCTTCCACCCATGTCTTGGTTAGTTTTCTGAGCCATGCTGGCTGCCTTGCTCCTGACTCCTGAGAGCTGGGATTTCTGATGTGAGCCTTAATGGCAGTGGAAGGTCCTTCTTGCTGCCTGATCATCTGTGTGCTGACTCACAGCCGGCCTGCCAAAATCACTCATACTACTTTTCACACTCAACACTATCCTAAGCAAGATGGCTACCAAGCAGGGAGTTAGGGCTTGTCCTTTGAACCCAAGTGGTGAAGCACAAACAAATTCCACCTGCATACTCCTCCGCATGAAAGCTGAGTACTCACTGTGGTAGCAGTGCTGTGCTCAAAGCAACAGGTATCACTAACATGTTCTAGAAGAAGGGTGTGCCTTATGTGGCTAAAGGACTTGACAGACACAAGATAAGCTCAAGATGGAGATAGCTCTGGATGACCCATCTGTACCCAAGGCTATCACACAGGTCCCTCAGAGTGTTGTGGAATATTATTTTAAGATGTGTTGCGTTCTTTTATGTTGCATTTGTTTAACTCTGTGAAGCTGTGTTACTGTGCCTGTCTAAAACACCTGATGGTCTAATGAAGAGCTGAATGGTCAATAGATAGGCAGGAGAGAGGGACAGGCTGCGCTGCCAGGCAGAGAGAATGAATATATAGGAGAAATTTAGAGAACAGAGAAGAGCGAGGGGGGAGGAGAAAAGGAGAAGAGGACTTCAAAGGCCAGCCACCCAACCAGCCACAGAGTAAGAGGGAAAGAGAGGTATATAGAATACAGCAAGGTAAAAGCCCAGAGACAAAAGGTAGATGGGATAAGTTAAGAAAAGCTGGCTAGAAACAAGCCAAGCTAAGGCCGGGCATTCATAAGCAAGAATAAGTCTCTGTGTATTTATTTGGGAGTTGGCCTCCAAAGAGCAAAGAGTAGAACAAAACAAAAGCCAGAAACAAAACAAAACCAACCAACTACAGAAGAAGAAGAAGAGGTCACAAGCCAGGAAGCTGGGTCACAATGGTGTCACTCCATTTGTGATGGTTTGACCCCTCACCCATGGTGGTCAGTGAGTTGCCAGAGGGAACCGAGGAAAGGCCATGTGCAGAACAGAGCTCATTTAACAAGAGGCACAGTTGGGAAGTCTAGTGTGGGGTCAAGAAGAAGCTGGAGATGGGGAGGAGGGGCGCGCACGCGCACGGGCACGCACACACGAAATGTTCAAGAGTCAGGTGTGGATGCTGCTTCACCAGGGGCATATATCTTCATATGCACAGTAAGCACTGTCCACCAAGAGACCTCGGCAACAATAAGCTATCTGTGACGGACTGACCAAGGATGATGGCATCTGTTTGTTTTGTTCTGGGCACTATGTAAGTGCTCATGGCTAGTCTGAACAAGAGCTGCTAACTGCCATGTTACATCACAGTACTAGCCAGAGCACCACTCAACAGGCCCTGGAACCTTCCTGAGTGGAAAACAGGATCAAAGAGGGTATAGGCTGTAACTAACCCCTTCAAGGGAATACAGCAGAGGCCCAGGCCAGCCACACAGTAGAGATAGAAGCCCCGATGGCATCCTTACCCCAGACTCCTGCTGCCCCCGTGTTCTTACAGTACCCAAGCTATCACTGAGCCCAAGGACAAGGAGCAGGCCCAGAGCCCACCTGAAACCCAGTCCTAGCCCCGGGAGCTGAGTCTTAAGGTTGCCACTGTACCTCAGGTTTTCCATCTGAAAAAGTAAGGGTATTAAAGAATGGATGGAGCCGGGCGTTGGTGGCGCACGCCTTTAATCCCAGCACTCGGGAGGCAGAGGCAGGCGGATCTCTGTGAGTTTGAGGCCAGCCTGGGCTACCAAGTGAGCTCCAGGAAAGGCGCAAAGCTACACAGAGAAACCCTGTCTCGAAAAAACAAAACAAAACAAAACAAAAAACAAGAAAAAAAAAAGAATGGATGGAAATCAGATTCCCGTCAGGTGCTAGCTGTAGAAAAAAACTTAACAGGTTTTGTTTTGGCATACAGCCAGTGGCCACCAGGTGGTGCTATGACAATGCAGAGCCAGGGAAGGACTGGACAGCAGCTAGCTCTCTGAGGGAACCTTCTGGTGCAGGACAGTTAATAGTTTTAAGAACTCCAACAAGATGGACATAGTGGCACACGCTTGTACTTGCCAGCACTTAGAAGGCGGAATCAGGAGGAACAAGGGCTCAAGGTCTGCCAGCTACACAGTGAACTTGAGACCAGCCTAGACTACATGAGATCATGTCTTTAAAAAAACAAAAATAGGGGGCTGGAGATATGACTGTGAGGTTAAGAGCACTGGCTGCTCTTCCAGAGGACCTGAGTTCAATTCCCAGTAACCACATGGTGGCTCACACCTGTCTGTAACTCCTGTTCCAGGGGATCCTACACCCTTACAGACATACATGCAGGCAAAACACCAATGTACATAAAATAAAAATAAATTTAAAAAGGGATGGAGGGAAACTGATCCCTAGGGGGCTGGGCCACACCGACCCCCACAAAGTGACCCCCACAACGTGCCATGTCTCCCTGGAACCAAACCAGCCCACTGCCTTTCTCATGGAAGAAAATCCTCTAATCCTCGGGGAACAAATCAGCTCCACGTTTCCTTCAGTGCAAAGCAGGCAGTGCCTTCGAGCTGGGAAGGGCTGAGGCAACCTGTGTTAATGGCCAGACCAGAGCGGAGACCAGATCCAGTGGGAGACCCAGTCTCAATAAGGTGCAGGAAGAGACCCCACATGGACCTCGGTCCTCTACAAGCATGTGTAACAGGCTTTTTGGACCGCCAGCCCCTGAATCACGACACAAAGACTTAATAATTATGGATGCTTGGCCTTCGCTCAGGCTTGTTTCTAGCTAGCTTTTGTTTGTTTGTTTTTCTTTAATTTAAAGTAACCCGCCGGGCAGTGGCCCACGCCTTTAATCCCAGTACCCGGAAGACTAAGCCAGGCAGATCTCTGTGAGTTCAAAGCCAGCCTGGTCTACAGAGCGAGATCCAGGGCAGGTACCAAAACTACACAGAGAAACCCTGTCTCGAAAAACCAAATTTAAGTAACCCATTTCTATTAATCTATGTTCTGCCCTGAGGCACATTTACCTCAATCTGCTTGCCTGGCTGTCTGGCTCCCCTTTGCTCTCTGCCCACTAGCACTGCCTATCTATCCCTCCTCTGCCTAGCTATTGGCTGGTCAGTTTTTTATTAGACCAATCAGGTGCCTTAGGCAGGAGAGGTGTAACTGCAACACACCCTTACATAGCTAAACAAATGCAGCATAAACAAAAGCAACACATCTTTACATAGTTAAATATTCTATTCCACAACAAGCATGGACACTCCCCACATCCGGTGGTTTGATCACATGGCTTAGTTCAATGCTAAAGTACTGGTCCCAAGCCACCACTGACCCAGGCTGTCACCTACGCTTCTGTCTAGGGTCTCTTGAATGGAGATCTGGCCTAGAATTTACGGATTCTGCTGCCCTGAGTGTTGGGATCACAGATCAACACCACCATACCCAGTTTTTCCAGAAAGTTTCTAAACATGTAGGCAAGCACCATTCTGCACTTTCCCTGTCCAAACACAACAAGTTGTGTGACCTGAGTTCCACTTGTAGGACTCCTAAGGCAGAGAAAACTGACTCCTAATAGCTGCCCTGATTTCCTCATGCACACACACGTGTGCACCCACATAAAATAAAAATGACTTAAAAAAAAAAGGCTGCTACTCAGTATCATTTTCCCCCTGTATTCATCTCAGAAATTCCAACCTGCTGTACTGTGATGACGTGCTCCCCAAAATGACAATGCCATCCATGTCACCATGAGGACTAAGCATAGCACCCACCTTGGAGACCAGCAGTACCCCACTGACTTCAAGGTTGGTATTCATGACCTGACTGAGGCACACAAAGCACCACACAGACACGACCTGAACACAAACTCTGCCTGACCTATATGCTAAGTGTCGAGGGGTGGGAGGGATTTCCTGAGGCCCTGGAGAAGGCTCAGGAGGTTGGTTTGAATTCTGGAAGGTGAGGAAAGGGGGAAGAAAGAGGGCCATCACTCATTCCTTTTCCTTCCTCACTCCCTAGCCAGCAGGCACCCAGCTATCACCATATTTCTTTCCCATGTGTGCACTTCTAAGACTTTTCCATCATG
>CABHPR010111118.1:0-14053 GCA_902168415.1 Peromyscus melanophrys
CACACACACAAACTAAGGAACAGAGGCGCATGCTTAAAGATGGTGGGGAGTGCTATAGGCTGTGAGCGGAACAGGTGTGTCTAGGCCACTATGATGAGATGCCATTGAGCAGTGCCCTATAAAGAGAATGGACAATCTCTGAATTACAGTCTGATTGACATGTCTGGGCGAGTGCATGTCTCAACATGACCAAAGAAATGAGAGTCTTGGAGGGCGTCAGGGACACAGCTGCCCACCCCACCCTCCTGCCTGAGTGCCATGTCCCCTCCCTTCTCAGCCATTCATTGCTCAGATGGGCACTGAAGGTCTCTGGGAGCCAGAGCTTGCAGAGAGAATGACAGTATGCCTCTGGACTTCTAGTACCTCTTACTGACCTAGAGAGTTGACTTCTCATGAGATCCCTGGCCATCTTCCACTACCCGACATCCCAGCTTGCTCAAGGTTGTCTTAGAGACACCTCTGAGCAATGGCTTCTCTCATTCTGCGATTAACTGGCTGTGTGGGAAGAGTTGGGAAAGGGCACTGTGGTACCTAATGCACTGGGCCTGGTATGGTGCCCCCAGTGCATGGTCTCTGAAGAGACTGTGAGTGTCACCATGGAGCTCATCAGCTTGTTCTGACCAGTCAGGGCCAGCTGAGCAACAACTCATGGCTGCTGCGGTATGATTAGGCCACCTCTCCTTTGGCTCACAGTCAACCTCCTTGTCATAACTTCCCATATAATCCACAGATGCATCCGGGTGCTTGTCCTCAGTGCCACCACCTGGGCCCTGTTGGGTCCCAGGATGCAGCATCTTTCTGTGCTCTGCCCTCCTGGTCATCTTCTGGTCTCCAGCTCACATCCATACGCCTTGATACCAGGCAACAGCAGGGGCCTGTGTAACTGACTCCTGTCCAACCTGCCCCCAGGCTGCCTCCTAAGCCCACTTCCTCCCATCCTGTCCCAGTGTCAAGGCCACAGATACTGTACCGTGTTCAAGCACTGTCCATAAGAAAAGCCCTACTCTTCTCTGCCCAGTAAGAGCCCATGGTCCACTCAGGGCTGTCCACACTGCCATTCCTCTAGAGCCCCACACTCCTACCCTTGAACTAGTGAATCAAGTTCTGTCTTCATACCCTTTGTGCTTAAAAAAAAAATGTGTGCATATGTGTGAATGTAGGTGTGTGTGCATGCACATGGAGGCCAGAGATCAATGCCTAGGCTAGTGAGCCAGAGAACTCCAGGGACCACCTCTCTCTGCTAGCCCAGCACTGGGAATAGAAACACATACCATCACACATGACTTCTTCTGTGGGCATCAGGGATCTAACTCAGGTCATGTTTTTGTGACAAGCACTTCACCCACTGAGTTACCTCCCCAGCCCCATTCTGTGCTCTGAGCTACATGAGGTCTCTGGACCTCAGCTCTGGACTACAGCTCCAGAGGCCTCCTTAGGCTCAGGCTTCCCCCAGCACCATGGACCACCCAACTATACAAGAAGAGTGTAGAGAATGTGGTCTTGAAAAGCTATCCTCTGCTCTGGGTCGGTTTTTCCCAGAACTGTTCCAGTCTGCAAGAGAAATGACTAGGGAAGCTGCAGCCAGCCTTTAGCTCATCAAATCCTGGGCCCTCCTCCTGGAACTGTCCATGTAAATGTAAACACATTGCTTTCTCACATAGGGTTGTCAGCCTCTAGTCGCCTGGTCTGTGCTCTGCCTGCCTGACCCAGGTTGGAGCAGAGGCCAGGACTACACTCCATGCTGCTCCCAGTAGGGGGCAGTGGAGCAACCACTGCATGCTGTACCCCGAGCCCCACCCTACCTGGGTTGGCTTCCCATGCTCCTCGCTGTTCCCTAGGGGTTCACTTTAGTGAGCTTGTCAATCCATGGAAAGAGAAAAAAAGTTTCTAACCTCTACCCAGTTCCTTTAAGAGGGGCCTCAATGAGGCCACCAAAGCCAAAACTAAAGCCACACTGTTCAAACTGGAAGTACCCCGCTTCCCTTGTTCATCTCAGAAATGCAACACCCCAAGTGCCCATGAACCCTATACTTGGTATTGAGGATGGATGCCTCAGAGCCCAGTAGCTTTCTTTCCCATCTGCCTTGCTCACCAAGTGATCTTAGGGGTGTGGTCACCCTGACAACTCATTGTATTCTGCTATAAGGCTTCATGGGAATGGTGGCAGATTCTCTCAAACATGCCAGAACCCATAGTCCCTGGGCCCCATAGATTCTCTTTGGTTCAGAGTTATGTGCAAGGTTCCATAGCCTGCTTGAAGTGCTCTTTCCCTCGTGTGAGCAGATGAGGACATCTGGGGACAGTGCCCCTGGCACTGGGGTATGTTCTGGGCACACAAGGGAGAGCTCATTGCAGAGCTGCTCAGGGAGATTCTTGAGAGTTGGTTTCTGGGCCCAAGATTTTTGGAAGCTACCCACAGCTTATGGATTCCCAGCATGAAGCCTCAGCACTGTGAACTGGTGTCATCACAGCACAGAACTTGGGAGGTGCAGTCAGGTAGTTACACTAGAGAGGGAGGGAGGGAGGGAGGGACGGAAAGGGGGAAGGAGAGGAGAGATGCATTTTCTCTCAGTGAGTATTTAAAGAGTACTGCTGTGCATGCCCCAGGTCCTGCAGATACGTCAAAGAAAGTAAAGGGAAAAACATCCTGTCCACAGTATCTGCCAGGGCACAGCACGTCAGCTCTGTCATCTTTGCGAGCCTGTCTACTGTGACCTTCTCCAGTTGCCCCTTGACCCAGAAACCACCTTCTGCCTGGCGTGGTGGCACACGCCTTTAATCCCAGCATTTGGGAGGCAGAGGCAGACAGATCTTGTGAGTTTGAGGCCAGCCTGGTCTACAGAGCGAGATCCAGTGCAAAAGACAAAAAAAAAAAAAAAAGAAAAAAGAAAAAGAAAAAGAAAGAAGCCACTTCCCCAGCTGCGCACAGCCCCCCATCATCTCAGCAAGGGCCTGGTCACAGGTCTGTCCTCTAGAGGGTGGCCCCAGAGGACAGCCATCTAGCTTTGTAGCCACTGCCACCTGGTGGCCAGGATCAGAACTCTGTTCTGTAGTGGACTAGTGGCCAAGCCCCAGTGATGACTGAGGGGAGTAAAAGGGACCTAGGAGTGACATCAGGATGTCAGGCACAGAAAACTATGTCCTTAAGTAGCTCCATGTCCCTTGCTGAGTCAAATAGGTCTTCTAACAAGCTCCTTGTGATCTGATGAGAATGGCTGAGTGGATAAAGTACTTGCTTTGCCAGGGTGAGGACCAGAGTTCGGATCCCCAGACAGAACCCGTGTAAATGCTGTGGTTGTGGTGGCCCACACGTAATGAGACAGAGACAGAATCTCTGTGTAAGCTGGCTAGCTAGGTTCAGAGATCCTGCCTCAATGTCTACAGAGGAGAGCAATGGAGAAAGACTTGCTATCAACCCTGGGCCTTCCACCCAAACTCCCTCCAAAAGTCACAACCAACTAACCTCCTTGTTTTCTAAATTCCCCCTGGGATTCACCAGAGGCCAAACTGCAGGGCAGGAGCTCCTAAGAACAGTGTCTACCAGGTGTGGTGTTGGGGTGCTGAAGGGGAGAAACTGTGGGGAGGCCTGTCAGCAGCGGTCACTTGGCTCCCCAGATGGGTTTTCACATTCACATCTATGAGCAAGTCGCCTCTAGGTACCAAGGAGCTTTCTTCTAAAGTGTCCACCTACCCACCCACCCACCCACCCCATAGAACAGTCACAGAGCTAGTGACAAGGGAAGCTGAGATGTCCAAGCAGAGTTGGTCTGGGGGCCACAGTGCAGTTTCTGCAGCATGGATCCCTGACGGTCAAAATACAAATGGCTGTGATAGCCACGCTGGGTAAAAGGGACAGAGAAGCAGGGTCCAGGCTTTCGGCTGCCAGGGCTCCTGAGCAGAAATGAGCCCACGAAGAGTCTGGGAATGGTCTGTCTCCAATACTGAGCGCGCTAAGGGCCAGATACCTGATACAGAAAGGGCATGGGCTTCCAAGCCTGCAAGAGGCTATGTGTTCCATTCATGACCTACACTGTATCTCCCATGGCCTAACACCACCAGGCTTTGCTTTGTACCCCAGGATCCCAGCCTGTCTGCCATACTCTCAAATGTGGACCCATTCAATGGTACAGCCAGCTGCATGGCTTACCTCCTTGAGTCTCTCTGGCACAGGTACTTCTGGTTTGGGGACCAATTTGCTCAACCCCCAGCTAACTGAGTAACAAATCCATTCTGATTTCAAAGCTGTAGGCTGAGGAACACACCGGGAGCTCTCGAGGCTGGCCAGGAGACCGAGGATAGTCGCTGTCACCAGTTTGTGCCCTATGCCCAGCTTTGCTTCTGTGGAAGGGATCTGGCTCTCAACTCACAGGAGTTAACATCCACAGTTGCACAGCTCTATCTGGGAGGTCACTGTCAGTCACTTACCCAGTGGTATCTGTGAAGTCTCCTTCAGCACAGCTCACTAGGGATGCCTATCAACAGGGAAGCTCTGCACCCAGGCATGCTAATGTGGGCTGAGGTCAGGACCTCCCACCATATCAAGGAGTCATTTGCGTATTAGCCAGTGTGCAACACTCAGAAGTGGGCTGCTGGTCCTCCATTCCCAGGCTGAGGACTCATTTCTGGAGCAAAAAGGCTGGAGGCCATATATGGACCAGTCACTAGAGTAACCACAGGCAGGGCTAGCCTGAGGCAAGAGCACTCTGTATCATTTCATCCACCCAGATATGAGTCTTCTGCCTTGGAGATGTGACTGTGTAAATGGCCTAATGTCCACACCCTACTTAGTGATACACACTAGTAGATGTTTGTGAAGAACCAGATACTTGTATGTCCTGCCTAAGAACCAAATCTCAAGGCTAGTGGGCCTTATAATGAAAAGCCATGGAAAGGTCTGTACTCTCCTAGTTTAGACTTTTTTTTTTTTTTTCTATTTTCAAGACAGGGTTTCTGTGTGCAACCCTGGCTGTCCTGGATCTCTCTGTAGACTAGGTTGGCCTCTAACTCACAGAGATCCAACTGCCTCTGCCTCCTGAATACTGGGATTAAAGGTGTGCGCCACCACTGCCCGGCTAAACTCTTTATCATAAGCAAAACTATAAACCTGTCTGTCAACTATCATAAACTAGCTATTCCACAGTACAACCAACTTCCTTTCCCTTCTCCCCACCCTTCTGAGTCTCAGGACCGACATTTTCCGCTTCAATCAGAACACACGGTATCACCTAAGTCACCACAAGTTCCATGCAGGCTGCTTAAACGACAGGGTTTCACTTGTTTCTGACCAAATAGCATTCCACTGTCCACATATCTATGTAATGCACACACGTGTACCTCTCCTTGTTGGTGAGCGAGCGCTGTGGCTATTGTGATGTCCTATGAACACAGGGGTCCGTGGGTATTGTTTTTCTCTCCATTGCTTATACATCCAGTATTGGAGCTGTGGGGGCCACAGGACAGTTTTGACACTTGGGTCTTACCATTAGAGTCGGATGCCTCCATTTCATATGCCTATGCTCAGGAAGAATTAAGTTTACAGCAGCTGCCACTGGACCCCAGCTACACAACCCTCACTTGGGTCCCTGGCTACCCAGTTCTGTCATGTTTGGAGACCCAAGACCTGCTGCCTGGCCTCCTGTGCTGGCCTGCAAGTCCATCCCTGTACAAGTCAATCCCCAAGCTGCTGAGCAGGACCAGAACTGCTTAGGGCCATCAATGCATGCCACTTAATGCTTTCTCTTGCCCTTAAGTGAGCAGCACCTGATCCATGTCGTCCCCAGGCCTTCCTCCCTGGCAGACAGCTTACCAATATACACTCTCTGAACTGATCTTGCTCCACTTCTTGAAACATCTACAAAAAACCCATGGCTTTAATAGAAAAATGTTCAGGAGAAAATGTCCCTGGTCCTCAGAAGCCACAGCAGAGCCGGGCAGTGGTGGTGCACACCTTCAATCCCAACACTCAGGAAGCAGAGGCAGATGGATCTCTGTGAGTTTGAGGCCAGCCTGGTCTACAGAGTATGTTCCAGGACAGCCAGAGATACACAGTGAAACTGCTGTCTCAGAAAAACAAAAACAAAAAGGCCCAGCAGTGCTTGCTTCGGCAGCACATAGACTAAAATTAGAACGATACAGAGATTTGCGTGGCCCCTGTGCAAGGATGACATGCAAATTCATGAAGCACTCCATAAAGGTGGGGGGAAGCCACAGCAGGAATCTACCCCGAGTCCTAGCCTGGCCTCTGATGGCCACATTCACACTTACAGGCTATCCAGTGTGGAGTTCTCTATAGGGAAGCCCCTATAGCAGCAGTTCTCAACCTTCCTAATGCTAGGACCCTTTAATACTGTTCCTCATGGTGTGGTGACCCCAACCATAAAAGTACTTTGTTTCTACTTTATAACTGTAATTTTGCTAGTTATGAATTGTAATGTAAATAGCTGATATGCAGATACCTGATATTCGACCCCTGTGAAAGGTCACTTGACTCCCAAAGGGGTTGTAACCCACAGGTTGAGAACTGCTACTCTACAGGGCCTACGGCACCTTGAACTGGACTGGTTCTGGAGAAGATGGCTCCAGCAGCTGCTCAGCAGGCAGGGGACTCTTCCTTGGATCCTAGTGACAGTATAGGTAGAGTGGTGGACTTGGGTCGCAATCTTGGTTTCAGAGAGCAAGGGAGTTTGCTACAGCAGCTCTTCTTCCCAGACAGCACAGACCTATGCTTCCAGAAACAGCTCTAGAAGGTGAAGTGGGGCCTGGCAGCAGGGAACAGCAGACACCCCCCCCCCCCATGGCTCTCTGCAGCACCCCACCCACACAAGAATGAGACAGTGCACTGGCCAACACACAGGGTTCTGTAGTGTAGCTTGGTTTTATTTATGTCCACAAATATTTCAAAAAAATTACAAAATACTCAAATGGAGAGAACACAGAAGTCACAAGTTTCTGGGTGCCTACTGTTTACACTGTGTTATCTCATGGCAAACTACTCATATATATACACTTAGCTCCGAGATCTAAAGAAATGCAGCGATCAGAATGTCCGCCCGCTCCACTGTAGTGAGACGTGAAGCTCAGCCTTGACGACACTGAACAAGATACGTACAGAACAGAAAGCAAACCCAAACTTCAAATGAAAGGAAGGAAAATCCAAAAGGAAGCCAGGCAGCTGGGCTTCAAAGATGCCACGAAGGTCCAGGGCCTCCGAACAAACTAGTCGGTCATGAACGAAGGACATGAACTCAACGTTCCACCTTGGGACAGGGGAGAAACCCAAAACTAACAAAGAAACACTTCTGGACAGATTCAGACTTCAAAGTACTTCACTCTTTCTCTTTGGAAAATGGGTACTAGAGAGGAGATAAAGGTTTAACTGAATGGCAGACTCAGTTAAAAGGGGAGAAGGAGGTGGCGGCATGGGACAGAGAGGACCTGCCTGGCCAGAGCCCATGAGGCTCCGAGGCTTTCCTCGGTCCAGAGGGCAGCGCAGACCACCTGGAGAGCATGTCACCACCCCAAGAAGAAAACAAATGCCTTCGTGCCAAGGTGGCCAGAAGTTTGATAAGAAAAGGTTATTTGAGCTTGCCTCCTATGAAGAACCAAAGTTAAGGCAGAATGGAATGAGAAAAAGAAAGTTAAAACAGCAAAAACAAAACAAAAACCCTACCAACATTTTCAACAGACAAATGGATCCTAGCTGCCCCATGCATGGTTCAGGGAGCATGAGGCCTGACGCACCTGAGTCCGAGCCTGGAGCAGAGTGAAGGCCAGGTTAGCTACAGCCACTTCCTCCACAGGCCAGGACACACCTCGTGGCTGGCTGGCTGGCTGTCTCTAGAGGAAACCACTGCATACAAGAGTAGAAGTGGCCCTCAAGAGTCCAAGGGAGGGGTCACACATATCCCCCAGGCCCTGCTGGAGGGGGCTTTCCCAGGGGAACCTGTTTCAACAAGGACTCCCACTCCTTTTCCAGGTGGAAATGCAGGATACACATGGTTTCCCAGGAAGATGCAGATCACCTGCACAGCCTGCTTTATAGCCCAAACTATAGGCCAGACCCATGACATGTTAACCCCAGGATGTCCCTCACTCTGAAGCAGCCTCTCTGTGGCAGGCATGGCTTGGTGACATGCACATTCACAGATTTCTAACATTCCTTTGGCAAGCATATGTCCTGGGTCTTTCATGTGCTGTGCACCGCATCATTTCTTGAACTTCCTAAACTGTTTATGACAATTTATCTAGAACAATCAAACATGTGCATAAAACTCTAAGGAAACTTATCATCAGACACATACACGTAAACATGCTTTCTATACCAGAGACAGGACGACGGGAACACCAGGGAACACAAAGTCAACACTAAACTCCTATGAATAAGGACGGAGGCTCGCTCAACACGCCTGCCACTGCACATGCGAGGGACAGACAGAAGTGAAACCAAAGCACAAAATAAAGAGCTGTAACATTGTCCCTGCCAACCCCTGGATGCTCACTGCTGTGACCAAACCTAGTCCCGAGCTCCTGCCTGCTTGAAACTAGAAACGCCCATCTGTTCCCTTTAATTAAAGGGATAATTATATATAACTTTTTATTAAAAAATCAACTCTGTATTCTGTCAATAGCTGGTAGGAATTCACACTTTGTGACATGGCTGGAAAAAATAGATCAGAATAGTCGTCTGTGGAAGGAAAAAAAGACTTCTAAAATTATTTATTTACAGATGTAAAAAGCCATGCTGCAGAACTGTCTCAAATTATGAAGATTCCCTACAATGTATTAAAATAAAAGATTTTTTAAAAATTATAGCTCTTGGATTTCAAACTCATATGCCACCTCTCTGCAAACCTCACGGGTTCCAGAGCCCACGTGCCTCAGTGTCTGCGCGCACAGTGAAGGGTGTGAACGGACTCTAGCGCCTACTGAGAAATCAAGGAAAAGAACTAAAGCCAAACCCCAAGATCGCAGGTAAGCTTTCGGGTGTCAGTCCAGCCCAGGACACACCAAGTTTCTGGGAGACTGTCATGCAGGGAGACCCAAATCGGTCTCAGGAAATCCTTTCAACAAACGAACACTATTATGAAGATGTGTTTTTAAATATATAGAGAAATCTTTAGACGATATTCCCCTTTGCTCTCGCAGCTCCTACTGGATGGAAAGTCCTGTTTCTGCCCCCTAGAACTGGGGTTTCCACAGCCAGCATTAACAAATAAATAACTTATAACTGCTTGTCACCTTCTTTCTTCAGTCGACTGGTGGGGAAGGAAGGGGAGAGAACAAGAGAATGGGCATCAGGGTGTGCTAGGTGACAGGGAAATGACACCCACAGGCTATAGGCAAAGGCTGGCAGATCTGTTTGCTTATGGGTTCCACCCCACCCCGGCAGCCTCTCATCCAGCCAAGTCATGCTTGCATGCATCCCTCCCTCTCAGACCCAAAAAGGATGGCTCCTGGTGCTTGCCACAGTGGGGATGGGGTGGGGGGAGCAGCCTAGGCTCCCTTTCACCTCACCTGTAATAGTCTTCCTGACTTGGCAGGTGGCCACCATGCATGTGTGGATGTCCATGCAGCCACTGCTGCTCCATGGCCAGTCTCTGTAGCTCGGCTGACTGGGCATGCATGGCCTGAAGCTGGTGGGCGGCTGACATGGGGGGTGGGATAGCCCCAGGCAGGTCTCGGGGATAGGGGGTGCCTGCCAAGCACAAAACACGCTCTGCTACAAAACAAGTCAAGGGAGTAGCCGTGACCAGGGCAACCAAGACAGAGACCAGGAAGGAGGTCAGAGCCTGCTCTGCAGTGCGCTCACCTAGCTGAGATGCCGGGCAGCCCTTCCCAGGCTCTCCAGAGAGCTTTACCAGGGGCGGGCCAAGTTCAGCAGAGTCCCTAGGCAGGAAGGAGGCCCATCCCAGAGGCCCCTGGGCCTCATGCCCAGACCTTGCCTGCCCTCTTCTCCTCCCCAGCCCTCAGCTCCAGTCAGGTGCCTATCGTCCTCTGCAGCCCAGGCAGTCCTGGCTCCTGGGAGGCTGTTTTGCTGTGCATTTATGGCCTCTCTACTGCAAACCCTCCCCAGCAGTCCACCTGCCTGGTCCCCACCTGTGGACAGTTGGTAAAGCCTAACTTCCACTTGGAAGCCCATGTCCTCCTCCAGTGAATTCTTACCAAAAACTGGGTGGCGCAGCATCTCGTGCTCATGGGGGGGCTGTCCAAGTAGAGGGTTGGGGAGGGTGCCAGGAGGGTAGGGAAATCGAGCCAAGTGAGGGCCAGCAGTCAGGGGGTCAACCAGGGGGTGAACTGGGCCTGCTGAACCTGAAAAAAAGGACACAGGTCCCACTGGCTCTGGCACTCTTTCCTTGCTGCATGACCCATTGTGACTTCCCTTTCACCCAAACTGGCTCTTGCTCACCAGGGTGGGAAGCATCACCTGGCTGCAAAGAATCCTGACAGTTCCCCTTCCCCAAGGGGAGAACAGTAAGGCAGAGAGTAGTACAGAGCTCAGCCTTGACGGCCACTTCCTGCTCCACACCTGAGGCCACTCAGCACCGCCTGCTCTGTGCCTCTTCTGCCCAACTTGGGTCACACAGCCTTCTCCTCTCAGCTCACAGCAAGCGTAGTCTCTCCCCTCTTCACAACAGCCCACAAATCAACCCAACGTGGTCGCCCTGGGTAGTTCTGTTCTGAGTACCTGCTGCTAAGGCCTTTCAGCTGTTTACACTGGCTTACTCTCACTCTTGGGGGGTGGGGGGGACTGTTGCTGTAGCCCTCTGATCTCAATGCTGCTCCACCTTTTGGATTCACTGCCTCCCCAGGAGCACCGCCAGCCTCCCTCATAACCAATCCCATGAGGCTTTGAAGGGAGTGGTACCCACTGTGCCTGTCTCTGCCCCAACCCAGTCTTCCCACAGATGCTAGGAGAGTGGACCTTCAGGAATTCTGTTCCCAAAGGTCAGAACTGCACTTTGCCTGGCCATCAGTTCAAAACCAGTAGATACCCTGCTTTCCCCCGCCACTTCTCAAGACAGGACATTTCAACTTCCTTGGGCAGCTCAGCACCTAGACCTAGACCTTGCTTGGCTCAAAAGGTCACAAGAGCCATGATATGCTATCCCTCACCCAGGGCCCAGGGCAGGCTTTCCCCAGAGGCCTCTCTTCTGTAGGAGGCCCAGGGCAGTAGCTTCCTGAGACTCACTGATCAGGAAAGCCCCCAACTGTGAGTCTTGGAAGGAAGCTGTCTGCCCAGCCTTGCTCCTGAACTGGGTACACACCTTGGTGGAGAGGATCCTGCTGGTGGAGGTGGAGGTGGGAGTGGATGTGTGAGTGCTGGTGATGGTGTGGCGTTACATTAAACATCTGCAGTCGCGCCAGGGGGTCGCTGGTAAGAGATGCCATGCGCTCGGCATGGATGCGCTCAGCTGCCAGTCTGTCTGGGTAGCTCATCTCAGGCCGTAGCTGAGGACCTGCCAATGCCAGTCTCTCCCGCTCCAGAGGGTTCAAGCCCGGGTGGAAAGAGGCAAAGGGGTGGGGGCCAGCTGCAGGAGGGATGGTGAGGGCACTGTGCCGGGCAAAATGCTCCATGGGGTTGGTGGCTGGGTGTAAGGGATCCAGCTCTGGTGGCTTCACCTCAAAGCCTGGCTTCATCCTCTCCCGCAATTCGCGCTCCCGGATCTCTCGCTCCCGGATCTCTCGCTCCCGGAGCTCCCGCTCCCGGATGGTGGGGTCAACATTGTAGAGGCCAGGCATGTGGTAGGCCAGCAGGGGGTCAGTGGGATTAAGGGGCATGTAGAAGGGATGGTTGCGGTTGGTGGGAGACATGACATGGGGCCGAGCATATTCGCTCAGTGTCCGGAGGGCTGGTGTGTCAGGCCCGATATACGGGGGCACAGCAGCAATTGTGGTTGGTGGTGGCTCGAAGGAGGGTCGCATGTGACCTGGACCACTGAGCTGAGGGTCACTAAGACGGCCTTCATGTGCTGAGCTGGATGCCTTCTGCTGAAGAAAAGAGAGTATGAAGACAGATGCCAAGCCACCTGGGCTCTAAGACTGGTGCTTACCACACAGGTAGACCCTTGGCCTGTTCCAGTACCAGGCCAATTTAGCTCCTTCACCCCAACACAGAAACAGGGAACCTTTGCCAGGTCCAGGCACCCGGACAGTCTAGACCCTGCTCCAATACTCTGGTCTATGCCAGCCTTCAGTTCTCCTTGTTCCTCAGTAGGTGCAAACAGTAACAGCTGTGTATCTGCACCAGGGAGTCCAGCAGCCAGGAAACCGACCATCAGGTCTCACGTGCCACTTCTGGATTTGGCTTCCCTCACCTCCAGATCAAGCAGGCAGCAGGTACGCTAGCCCACAAAAGGGCTTCAGAGCAGGAAGCCCCTGCATAGCCCCTCAATCACATGCTTAGGTTTCCTTCCAGGCACCCCCTCCTGTCCCTCCCACCCCTTGGGATTATGGAGGCACTCACTAATCTGGGAAAGGACAGGCCCATCAATCAAGTCAGACTCCTGACTGCCAGACGATGGTTTACAGCCTTCAGAAAGCCTGGGCATGGGTGTCACTGGCACTAGAGACCACACCAACAGTCTGGAATAGACCCCTGCCAACATGCCCTGGCTGAAGACACTGCCCCTGTATATCAGGCCCTTCAGGACTCACAGCAGCACGCTCTGCCTCCCGTTCCCGCTCTCTCTCGCGCTCTCGTTCTTTTTCCTTCTCTTTCTCGCGCTCCCGTTCCTCTCGGGCCTTCTGTTCAGCCTCACGCTTGGCTTTCTCAATGGCCTCCTCCCTCTTCTTGGCTAGTTTGGATCCAGCCAGAGGCATGAAGTACAGGTCTGTCCGTGCACACGAGTTGTAGCCCCGGTCCAGGTGTTTGTAGAACCTAGAGAGGCGGCAGCTCTGGCTGGGGCTTCTGCTGAGGGCCACACCCTTCCTCACCTCCACCAAATCCACCCATACCCAGCCAGGCCCACATTCCTCCGAACCAGTACCTGGCGGACTGGCTAGCATGGCTGGGGGTGTCCACGATAGTGGGCTCAGGGGATGGGCTCCTGGGAGGCGGAGGAGGGCTCTCTGGCTCCTCTGCTTCATCCAGAGCCTCCTCTTTGATCTGCACAGCAGGAAGTGGGCAAGATGGCGCCCCTGGAACACTGCCTCCAGAAGAAACAGCAGCAGAACAAGGCGGCTGTGATGAGGTGCTGGGCCCCGCAGGTGGGGTGGAGGTGGAGGGGCAGGAGGGTGGGGTGATGGGAGGAGGGCCTCCAGGTACAAAAGGGTGCTGGGGGAATGGAGATTGGGAGGGCACCTGGTGGAGGCCAGTAGGGGGATGGGAGGAAGCAGGAGGGGGTAGGCTCTGGCTCTGGGTCAGCCCAGGGGGCTGGGCAGGGGAGGAGGGCAAGGGCTGGCTCTGTGGCATGAGCTGTAAGGGTGGAGGGTGGGCTGAGGGAGGATGGTGTGTGGACAGGGAGCTGAGGGGTTTCAGGGCTGGAGGCGGTGGCAGATTGGCATTCATAGAGAAGGGTGAGGGCCCTGAGAGGTGGGGTGGATGCTTGTGGGCCTGTGGTGCTGGAAGCTGGGGAATCGGTGTGGTGGGTGGTGGTTTGATGTGAGGCATGGCTAAGGGTGCAGGAGGCAGGGGCTGTTCCCTTGGGGGCTGTTGGGGCTGCAGCGCTGACTGGGAGCCTGGAAGCTGTAGAGTGGTATGAGGATGAGCTGCTGGGGAGGTGCCCAGAGGGCCCTGGCCTTGGGAGGCCTGAGGAGGCAGTCCAAAGGGTTGAGGAGGCCCTGGGTGTTGTAACAGGGGTCCAGCCTGCAAGCTGTGAGGGCCAGGTGGGCCCTGACCATGCAGGGAGGGCTGGGTGTGAGGTTGTGCGGAGTTCTGGCTAGGGGCTGCCGTCAGGGGCTGCAGTGGAGGATGAGGTGAGGGTAGTCGAGGTGGGTGCAAGGTGGGTGCCTGCTGAATGTGGGTGTGGGCTGCAGGTGCTACTGCAGATTGAGTCTGGTTAGGGGGCTGTGAGGTTGCAGGGGAGCCCTGTGGAGGGATTGCAGTGGCAGAGGA